>JABSTQ010001960.1:0-32302 GCA_013358835.2 Ixodes persulcatus
GTGGTGGGAACATATATGATCCGCTTTTGCATAGCCTATGCAGGTCAAGCAAATCCAAATATCAAAGACAGCCCTCGGTGTCGTGTGAACATTTGACAATACAGTTGCCAGATGCGGTTACATGACAGAGTTCAATAAGATCAGATAACTGTAGGCTATCAGGATAGAATCACAAGGATGTGTGGAAGCTGGTGAGATTTTGTGCTCGTGATAACGACAACTGCTTCCTCATCCAGTTTATCTCTTCGTTAAAAAAGATCTTGATTACTTTCAACCAATAAAAAAAAGCAAGCATCCACAACATTCACGTAAAGTAGGTGGCACCAGGAGAATACTTGTTGTCTAGTATGTACCATAGAAATAAACCAGAGATGCAAATGGTGAACTGTGAACTTAAAAATAATGTGTCACTTCCGTCTTTTTTCTTTTCTGTTTTTTTCTAAAATCAAGTTATTTACAACCTTTATTATCTGAGCCACTTATATACGATTTAAAATGAAGGGAACCAGATTTGTGAACATATAGAGAAAAACTATTTCCCTTGTACCGAACCACACTCCAAGTACAAATCTTAGCTTACACAGTAGCCTACAATTGAAATAAAGTAGTGCTGTATCCTGCATGCCAAAAGATGCACAAAGGCTTGCCCAGTGCGATGCAGACGGGAGTTGCAGGAAGCTCTTCAAGTTCAACATTGGAAATGAGTGTTGTATTCTAAAAGTAAACAAAGATACGAGGGGCTTTCATAAAGTTCGTATTATCGGCACAAAAAATTAAAAAAAAAAACGAAACAAAAGAGGCATCAACATGAGCGCGCGTCCCTCTAGTTTACACACAGTTAAACATCGCATAGCGATAGTAGCGCTTAACGCCGCTACGGTGTCGAAACAAAAATGGCACCGCCCGTCGGTGCCAAGCACATGCAGTGATCGTTTTTTTTTTTTCATTTGAAGGGAAACATTGCCAAGGATATTCATTCCAATTAGTTAGTGTTGTTCGGGGAAAACGCCCCAGTTTATGACACTCTCGTTAAATGGCGCAGACGTTTCCAGTGTGGCCAAATAAGAGGAAAGCATTTCAATGACGACGACAAAGTGATTGCTGAAGTGGAGCGATTTCTGAACACTCAAAACGAGGAGTTCTATAACAATGGCCTACGGCATGTGGTCCATCGCAGGAAAAGGTGGTCAAAACTTTTTTGGTGGCGAACATGTAGAGAAAGTCTTAACTCCTACTCGAGTTTGATTGCTGAATCTCTATTCCTTCGGGGCAAGGATACGAACTTTATGAACGCCCCTTGTAGTTCAACTTCAAAACATATCCTTATCTGAAAATGTTTCAAAGGCAAGAAAGCAGAAGTGGCTAATGTTTCCATGCATTAACAGTCAAAATGTAATCATCAGTGGTGAAACTCACAAAAGAACTGCTTGTAGCAGTTGTTGTATCAAAAACATGGCTTTTGTAGCAAACAATTTATTTAATTTATTTCACTCTGCAAACTTGTGGACATGACGTCCAGAAACCAAGAGCACACGCAACGAAAATGGCACAACCAATCACTGGGGCACGATATCACTAGCAGACAATAGTTGCTTGAACGACGGCAAGCTGAAGTATTCAGATGTCAGGGCGCTTCATCATGGCTGGGGTAGCGTGCCTCGAATGACTGGAGTTGGATAGCGGCTTTTGTAGAGGCACCGTAGCTGAAGACCAGTGTTGGCAGGCTCCGAATGCTCCCAACTTGAAATCCACCAAGATGGGTTCCAGGAGCCACTGTTTTCCCGTGGTTGGCTCGAAAACGATCGGTTCAGTGGCGTCCCGTGGTCCGTACAGCATATGGGCCTTGTCAAAAAGATGTGTGAGTGCTTCATCATGGCTGTGGTAGCGTGCCCTTCCCATTAGAGCTTTTGGAGAAGGCGAGTCTGGTTTATCACCTTGTAAAAAGCGATGCAAGTACTACGGAAAACCCTGCAGTTGCTGAAAGAGCCATAAAAACTATTTTAAGTGCAATTATAACAGAGAAAGTTGTTTGCATCAAAACAATTAGTTGTTGGAAGTGTTGCAATAAAAGGGGATAGAAAGTAAAAACACAAAACACCTTTAAATCTCAATGCAATTACTAAATTAGTCCCATTTCGACAACTGCAAAGCAACAAAACTATTTTAACATAGCGAATGAACCAAACATGTCAACACATGCATTTTCCCCTAAAATGAAAATATTGGAAGGGAGATTCATACAAGTGTTCCTCAAGTAATCGGTGTAACCTGGAACAAGGATTGACACCTTCCTTCCTCCCTTGCAAGGCATCAATAATCGTTCCAGCCAATGAGAAGCTACTATAAAGGGAAACTAAGGGTTGGACACTCTTCTCGGAAAGTGGCCACTTTTTGCTCGAGCACATATTTTAATAGTGGCTTTTACGTAGGGAAATATAAGCGAGTAACTCGGGGCTCCTCAATTTCATGAAAGAAAAAAATTGTTTTTGTCTATGAAAGCTCACCGTGGGACGGAAGTGGTTTGAGAACCTCAGTCCTATTTATTATCGAGCGGTAACACATCATATCTGCTGAAAGTATTTAATAAATCATAGCGGCAAAAGCAGGTGGCATGTCGTCGTCTGCTTCCAGCCAGCATCTAATAGAGAGCCTCAAGAGTGTGTTCAACTGCTAGATCGGGGCATGTTTTTATGGGTGCCATTAAATTGTAAACCTTTGCTGTGGGTCTATGGGGCTACGGGTGGTTTTTCAACTTAAATCCGATTAGAAACAGGTGCTTGAAGATTTTTAGCGAAGAATAAAATAACACTTTTCTATAGACACCATTTATTTTCCGATAGCATGACATTTTGTACACGCGAAAAAGGGTATAATCCGCCACCTCTAACGCCACCAATAATTTGCAAACGCTCTCCGTGGTTTGAGTTGAACGCGCTCTTACTTCAGGCTCTCTAGCATCTAATCACGTCGGTGGTGCCATTCCGTGGTATGTTATGCACGCACGGTCGTCGTTCTTCCGGTAAGCCTGTCTCACTGATCTCTACTATAGGGAGCTGGAAGGCGCTTACACTCGCTTCCAGTCGGGCGCAATTGAAGCCACCGGAAGTCCGATGCTTGACCCGGAAGTCGAGTGTTTGCTGGGTCTTACAGTGCATTTATTTAAAGTTTTGGTTCACGATTCTTTCCATTTTCACGTGGGTTTCAATAATCCCTTTTAGTAATCAATCTTGAGAATGAGGCATTTGAACTTGGGGCATGTACACTTAATCAACTAGAATCTCGAAATTCTCCCACATCAAATGGCTTTCAAGAAGACTTCTCGGGCCTGCATGAACTGTTATTGTGCAACAAGCAGGCTCTCTTGATGTAACAAAAGCAAACCAAGCGCCTTGGAATCTGTTTGGACCACCGCTCGTAAGAGTGGGAAAGCCTGTCAAGCGCTCACTTCCGGGACACGCCGCTTATTTCCGGTGGCTTCGTACCTGTTTACTCAATGCGCCAACCAGCCCTCTAGTGCAGATCAGTGGCCTACCTTGAAACAAACTGCCATAGACAATAACTTTTTTTTATATATAAACTCACTGATCAATATCACAATTGATCAATCGCGCATCCCCGCTCCGCAAGTGCGGCCACCGGACGGCCATCTTGCATGTCGAAAAACATGTTGGTGGAGCATTGCTGAGGATGGCGGCAGCGTGCTGAAGACACGTTTTCTACTCGTTCGTCGTCATTCGTCGAAAAAGTTCTTTAAAATCCTGTGTAAGCTGGGATACTTGCTGTTGAGAACACGTGTAATTTTTTATGGAAGCCCAGTGCCGCAAAAAAAAGGTACAACTGGTCGAAAGCAAGTTTCACCGGCCTTGCGGCGTGATCAAAGCTTCCTTGGCATGCCGAAGCGCTGAGTTTGTGTGCCTTCGCAAGCTTGGATACCGATCAAGAACCGGCGCCGCGGCAAAGTTTTGAAGATATCTCTGCATCATATGTCGGCCGCGGAGTTCTGGATCGTCCAGATGTTCAGGCGAGTTTCTATCCATAAATGGGGGAAAGCAATCCGTATACGGTTGCTCCTATGCACTATAAACCATGGCTCGTTCCAAACCTACTTTAATAGATCCCATAGCAGCACAAATAGAGCAACACTGTGGAGCAAGGAGGGTTTTCGAAGGCAAAATTACAAGACGGCGAAAATTAAAATGTTTGAATCGCGGCCCATGTGGTCGTGTGCAATCTGTTGACCAATCACAACTAGGCGAGTCGCGCTCAGAAGTCAAGTGAAATTAAGTAGGTTGATAATGAGCCACTGCTGATCAGTGATGAGGAGCTGTTGTGCACGGTATTCTGTAAACCGTATAACGACGAAAAAAATACGTACAGAGCGCGACACAGTAAGCGCGAACAAGCGATTGCCGGTTTTTTCAGTTTTTCCTTTTGAAACCAAGGAATGTCATCCAAATTATTATTGCTACGGAAAGAGCTCATTTAGTTCTATAATGTAAGCGATAAAATTTCGTGCTCGCTAATACTATTTAGAAGTAAAATGCGAAAATTCGCCGATGTCGTGTTCGCGCTAACAGTGTCGCGATGTGTACATGCCTTTCCCCCCTCTTCTGTCGCCACTTAGTTACAAATACAGTCGTCAGAGTAAAGTAAAACGCTGCTCCAGAAGCATATACGGCTTCACGCACATTGCACTCGCAAAACATACCCACACGGTGTCAATTCTTGATCGTCATCCAAGCGTGCGAAGGCACAGAGACGCAGCGCTTCGGCGTGCCAAGGAAGCTTTGACCACGCCGCGAGACCGGCGAAACATGCTTTCGACGAGTTCTGCCCTTTTCTTGCGGCACTGCGCTTCCGTAAAACTTTCCACGTGTTCTCAACGGCAAGTCTCACGTCTTACATAGGGTTTTAAAGAAGTTCTTCGGTGAATGTCGACGAACGAGTAGAAAGCGGAGGCTGGCGGCAGCGTTAAGCAAAGCTCCAAAAACGCGATTTCTCAATATGCAAGATAGCCGTCCGGTCGCCGCACTCGAGCTGCAGCGATCAAGCGGAGATGCGCGATCCAGCAATTTTCCTAAACATCAGTGTATAAACTAGTGATGGGACGAATCACCGGAGATTCGGATTCGGCCGGATGCGGAAATTTCCGAACTTTCCGCGACGAATATTCGGCAGATTCGAAGATTCGTCGCTGGTTGTGGACGGCAGCGTGAGCCTTGTCGTAAACTTCGCGAATGCGGTTAGTTGTGCTTTTTTTTATGTACTGTGACTTCATATAACCAGATTTCGTCTTGTTTATTTGAACGTATTTTATGTACTCCACTGTCATTCTAAACCCTGGCATGCGCCCAGGTCCAGCTGAGCTGATCGGTGTGATGGATGTAGGCCTAACGAATGCACGGTCTCGGTTTCTGTGCGGTTTCGCTGTGATCGGTAAAATGTAGCGAAATGCTGTGTATTATACATAACGTAGCGCAAAGCACAATAAATATATTCAAGCAAGGAAATGATTCGTCTCCTTCCTAGAGCTGCGTATGTCTGTATACCTGTAATGCGCGAGAGCGAGATGAATGCTGCTCGTCACAACCTCGTCCGCGTACCGGGACCGGCACCGGTGGCGAACAAAAACGTCGCTAATTCGCACGTCGTTTCTCCGATCTCGGCAGCAAGTCGGACGTGAAATGTTACGCGTTGCATTTGATGAAAAAGAAACACAACACAGGGCTGCCCAACGCAACTTTATCGTTCGGAAACGAACACTAACGAAATCGGATATCATTAACCAGAAAGGTACGAATGCAGTACAGGAGATTGTAGTACGGCGCAAGGAGTTTCAGAATGTTTCCCGTGGCCCGATAACAATACCTCAGTGGACATACGTTGAAGATAATCGAATCGAACATACTCAATGCCACTATGACCGTAATTATGGGTGCGAAATGTGTCTGTACCGAACAGCACGTACGGCATCGACCTCTTGCGGCGATGAAAACATGCGCTTGTATTTCCACGTGCAGCAAGCATGCCTATTTTGGTCGAAATCCGGAACCGAAACCAATCTTCCCGCGATACCGTTCTCGACAAACATCCAAAATAATATAAACAAAGCGGAACATTCCATTTAATACTATGATATTATAATAAAACATTATTTTGTGCACTTTGTAGAATTTAGTGAATTTAATACCACGAAAAGTTGAAACACCCATCAACGTGATCTCGCAACCATGGCAACGCTCCGAATCTTTCCGAGCTTTTCTGAATCGCTTGAGATTCGGCTACTCTTCCGAATCTTTTCGAATCTTCAGGTTCGGCTCCAAATCTCGATTCGGATAAAGATTCGTCCCATCACTAGTATAAACTAGAGAAAACACGACATGCTCTCAGTACGCGACAGCGCTCTTTATAATTATTCAACGAGCGCGGCCCAGTGTTTCATGTTAAAATTTGATTTCTCCGGTTCTTACCGCGCCTGAAAGCGAAAGGGTGACGGCCCCTGAAAGCAAAAAAAAGGGTACGAACAGGAAGAGTTTGGGAGAGCCCAGAGCAAATCAAACTCCCATGGCAATGAGCCCTTTGACTGCACACGTCCATGGAGCGAGTCTGATGCGTAGATACGTTTCCGTCGTTCAACTGAGTCGGGAAGCTAAAGCAACAAATGTAGCGCGTTTTCTGACTCAGCCCGCGCTATTTTCATTCCTTCTGCACTTCGGTTATCTCGCAAGGCGCATGCAAAAATGACTTAGCTTACCTTTTTAGTGCGGTTGAATGGTGACAGGTGACCGCGGCGACAACGAAGAGAGCTGCCGCCCTCACCGCCTGTGGTGGTTCACGGTTCACGCGCGAGCAAGCGTACGGACCGGGCGCAGCAAGTAAACATCACGTGACGGACGGTCGCTCCCGTCGCTCCTCTCGCTCGCATCGCTCGCTTGTGTTCGTCCGCGAGCTGAATGCGCCGGCTTTCGGGGGAGGGTGGGTATTTTTGGGACCGGTTTGATGTCCAGGGGGCGTGGCCAATGAAGTCACGGGTATTAAAATTATATTTTCTGTTATTTTAACGGAAACACGTTTTATTTTAAATGTCACCTACTGCATTTTGAAACGTCGGTCGGTCGGCGAGTGTGTGCGACTGGTCTGGTGCTCGGCGGCACGGCGGTGTACTCGCTGGTCTGTGTCGATGTGCCGCCTGTGCTCGTCTTGTATAAATTGCCGACATCCAGAGACAGTGACTTACACTTTCGTTCGCCCGGTGCCGTCGGTCACTCCTGTTGCAAAAGAAGATTCGTAGTGACTACAGTACCGTCCGACGGCACGTTTGCAGAGCGTTCAAGTGCCGTCCGAAAGTCTCGTATAGAAGGAATTGTCAAAACGAGATCCCCGAAGTTGTAGCGTAGCTTAGCGGTTGAGATGTCTGCCTTATGCGCCAGTGGGTAGTGGGTTCGAACCGCAATGAAAACTTACCTTTTTTTTCGAACATTTTGTTTTTTTGGGGCACTTCGCGGTATTTACGACAGTTCTTTTTTACAATTAACACTGAAAAAAAAAGAATGTTGTCGACGACAGTGCTAAAAGCGCGAGCTAGTCGCTTTGGATCACGCGGCACGAGCGCTCCTGCAGTTGGTGCAGTCATTCCAGTCAGGGCTACTCGCTCGCCGCTTCCACGGCCTTCGGAGCTATTCTATGCAAGGCTGATGATCCGTCGTATTACACACAAGTACAGCTCCAGAAAAAGGCGTACAAAATTACTGCGGCTGGGCTCTGTCGCCTCCGGTACACGCAATCTTCATTTGCAACAGGAGTGACAGGCGGCATTGGGTGAAGTTTGAAAATGGAGAACGCTTATTTTGATGTTCTTGAGAATGCGACGAGTACAGGCGGCAACGTCGACAACACGCACCAGCGCGGACACCGCCGAGCCGCCGAGCACCCGGCTATACACACGCCGGGCGACCGACATTTCAAAATGCAGGCAGCGGCATTCAAAGAAAACGTGTTGTTGACGTCAAAATAACTAAAACGTAAAAATAAAAGCTGTTATTTTGACGTCCGTGACATCATTGTCCACGCCCCCTGGACTTTATATCGGTGCCGAAAATACGCAGCCGCTTTCGGGTGGGTCTTCCTCCGTCGTTTAAAGAGATATTCGCATTGGCACGAGTGGCACGTATTATGAGACATTTGCCAACAAGAAAACTATCCCCAGAGCAAAGTGGCGTGTGTTATGTGTTTTTACTTGACAGGAAAGAGAAAACAGACCTGAACTAATGGTGAATTCCGCTCGCAGATCTCGAGCGCTCCAAAACCGCTCCATTTGGAGCGCGCATATTCCGCTCGCAGATCTGGCTCGACTTGGTCATCTTCCGCTCGTAGATCTCTGGCAGCTACCGCCCCGTGGAGCGCCTCCAACTCCGCTGAACTTGATCTGCGGGATTTGAGAGATCTACACGGAAGTTGACAGAGCGCCACAGAGCGCTCTACGTCATTTCCCCTCCCTCGACGGTGGCGCATGCGCGACGAGGCGTCGCCGGCGACCGGCCGCGCTGGCCGCGCCGTCGACGAAGGGACGGAGTCGAGTCGGTCGAGCAGGGTTTTCTCGGATGCGTCGGTTGTTTACGCGGGATTTTGACGGCACGAACGCTTCTACCTCGTGTTGAAAGCCGGGACTGTGGAAAGTGGTAAATCGTAAGCGCTGACATCTGTGATCGTGAGAGGAAGAACGACAGGAAAGCCGGAGGCAGACGCCAGGTTAGGCCTGTTCATTCCGCAGCCAATGATTGTTTACCTTTTTACACGGCATTCCGCCGGCGTTTTCCCGTGCAATAAAGCAAGAAGAGATTAGGCAACGACCGTGCAAGTGATGGTTTGTTACCTCTGTGTTTATTAAAGTCGTACCAGAAATCTGAACTCCACCGCTGCCAATCGCTGTCTGTGCCCCGCCGCTTCGACGCGGCCGAAAGGTATGTGACTGTGCCGTGGTACGTATAATTTTGCCCGGCCTGTGAAAAATGAAGCGGACGCTTCATTTTTCACGATTTGTCGGAGTCGTGCGTTTTGTAGTGTCCTGTTTGGACAGCCCTTCAGGCGTTGGTGGGCTTGTCGAGTTCGAGCAGCGGCCATTTTGAACGGCGGAGTGGGAAGCGGTGGGGAGGGGTGTGGGGCAGGTCGCTCCAAAAAGGCGAGTTTATCTTCCCCTCGTCGATTCGGAGCGGGTCCCACGGAGCGGAATTTTGCCTCCCTCGCGGATTTTGGAAAGCGCTCCGGATCTACGAGTGGAATTCACCATAAGAAATATGTGAAGCCATACATTTACCGACTCGTGCCGTCATATCGCCTCTGCGGCGTTTTGCCCGTGCGCGCCTATCACAGCTCTTTCCAGTTTTGAAAAAGGGTTTTTAAGTTTTTTTTTTTTTTTTTTTTTTTTTTTTTTTTTTTTTTTTACAGTGCAGTAGATATCGGCGCGTATGTCGTGTGTGGGTCGACTTCAGTCCGTTGTCACTTAGTGCATATTATCAACTCGAGATGAAACCAAAAAGGCATCAAAGTGAGAGCTGAACCCTCGCCAAAAGACCCGGCCGCTTCGAGAGAAGACGTCAGTTCAGTCTCCGTCATGTAATACCCTTGTTACACGGGCACCCTTAACTGCAGTTACGGCAAACTATGGTTACGGGCGCTAACTGCAGTTACCGGTAACCGCGGTGCGCGGGTGTTACACGGAAGTCCTCTTCTCAGTCAGCCTATGTGTATATATTAAGAGGAAACAAAATACTTAGGACCAACGCGAACCGGTGGTTGCGGCAGGCAGGGAGCCGGCACCAGTGCGCCAAGCAGCCTAGATAACGCGGAACCGCTGTAATTACAAGTCTCGCCACAAGCCTAACATCTGCTCTGCCATTGCGGCGTAGATGGCCGCGTTTCTTGTATTCGAGCGCAACGCTTGCAAATTGTCTTCCCAAATCCTGATGAGGGCCTCGGGGATCGCAACCGGCCAGTTAACGCGCTTTTTGCCCGGTTGCGCTGATTTCGAGCACTGCGACTTCGCTGCTGCTTCGGACGCTGCCATCTTGTCAGTTCTGAGCCCTAACTGAGGTTGCCAAGCTCAGTTTACGCTAACTATGGTTAGCGGCCAACCACAGTTAGGTTTGCCGTGTAACAGCGGGTAACTGCGGTTAAGCTAGCCGCGGTTACGCTTAACTGCAGTTAAAACGGCCCGTGTAACTAGGGTATAAGACACACTGCCAACGCGAAAACAAAAGCGTGAAGTATAAATTACGATCTAATATAGAACCATCTTGACATGGTAGTGTCGAAAGAACGAGAGTGTTCGGCGTCCAGCCAAAAGTGCACAAAAACGAAACACACATAGAAGAACTGAACTTTCTGATCTACGACCTAAAACCCAACTTCCCCGCTACTGCTGTCGTTCTTTAGGTATATACACCCGACTTCACCACTCAGAGAGTATTCGCGCGACGGGCCATGGCGGAATCAATATCGATACGCGCCGGAGTTCAGACGAAAAACTCGCGCCGACACTCTCCTCTTTCCGACTTCTCCTCAGCCTTGCCGTCTGTCACAATCACGGGAGCACAGGGAAAGAGAGACACGCTCGCGCCTTTGTTGCCCGTCTGTTCGATTGCTCGCAGCCTTTTGCCGAGGAGCAGCGTGTTTTCCTTTGGACTTGCCGTGTCAGATTACTCACGTGTCTGAGTGGCCCGTGCTTCACAAGTCTCGTCGGAGCCAGGAGCAGCCTCAAACCGTACTTGGGAGGGAAACCTCTTCGAGTGATGGAGCAGCACTTCGCTTTCCGTTTGTGCCGCTGTCGCTCCGCATTTATCTCGCCATCCCTTCTTCCCCCAAACCGACGTTCTTCCAAAGGACGGCCACTTTCAGGAGCCGAGCGAATCCGCGAAGATGAAAGGGTGGGCCTAATGGTACGTTTACACTTGCGGATCCGCTAGCGAATCCGCCCAGCTTTTGCCGCTGGGGCGAAACACTGGGCGGAAAACGCGGCGGCGAGCCGTTTAGGTCCAGGACCTATTTCTGCCGCCGAACGAGGCGTTTCGCTGACCGGAAGTGACATTCTTGCGCAGCGCAACGCTGCCCACGTCATGAGCACGCGTAGTTCCGGGAGCAGCAACTCCCGGGAGAGAGAGCAAGGAGGATATAAAGATTTAGAGAGAGCCGAGGCGGGACCTCTCGCGCCGAGATGTTACGGGAAGCGCTGCCGCAGCTGGCGCCGCCACCACTGCTCGAAGGAAATAGATGTAAACGCAACCCGCTCGCCGCCGCCGCCGCCGGGAGCGGATCCGCTCCCGCGGCAGCGGATTTCTTCTCAGGTGTAAACGTACCATAAGACTTGCACGTATCGCGTGGCAACTGAGCGCCTTCTTTCTAAAGTCCGGTTCACACACTTGCGTTGGCTTGCGGTGGAGTTCTTGTGATCTTTCACGACTAGAGAAGACACCGGCACGCTGGCGCCGTCAATGAGGTGACCCTGGAACTGCATTTCCCTAGAGCGAATGTTTGGGCAGTATTCGCGAGATCAAATGTACGTACGATTAATGAGAAATTACCACTTATAACAGTGTCAAAAGATTTTCGAGCTAATAAAGAAAGGATGAGGCGCGAAGAAAGTTGGAAATTTACGGAAATACCAAGTGTTTCACGGTAATTTGGATAGAGGGCGCAGGTGAGTACTCTTGTCGTAAAAGATCCCAAGAGGTTTCAACTCCGTCGATTGTTAGCAGTCGCAAGTGCCTTAACACGTCACCTTTGACGGTGATCAAGCGTAACGACATCGGGGGATCGGTGGCCAAAAAGGGCTAGCGCACACCGGCTCGGAGTACCTGGAGCGAAAGCTCGCGCTGCAGAACCCACGGATCATGTGTTCCATCCCCACCCCTGCCCGTTTCGATCTCGATAAGCATCGTACCGGTGTGCGGTCGTGTATCACTACTGCGTGATGCACGTTAAAGACCCCAGGCTAGCGGTTGTACTGCACAGGCTACATTTCTCATCTACAGCCGGGAGACTCGTCGCCCGTTGAGGCAGATCAAGTTCTAGGCTGTGTAAACGTACACACACCCCAATTGTTTCAAGCATTACGACGTTCTTACCTTTGCGAGTAAGAGAAAGCAAGATCTCAGTTTTTGAACGGAGTAAGAAGGACCCAGGAGTGAGTAACAACTCCAACCTTGTCCGGGCTTGGCAGCACCAACTTCGTGCTGAATTTGAGTCACGATCTAAAAGCGCTGAAAAGACAAACGAGGACGTATTCCAACAATGTTGGACTGTATACAGAATAAGGCCCGGCTTATTGCTCGAACTGTCAATTTTATTTGATCATTTTTAATAATTGGCCTTACCGAAACTGGAAACAAACGAAACCTGCGAGCGGTATTCGGTTAATTTCGGTGCAAATAGTTCTTCTCGGTTAATTTTTTTTTAAACTTTGTTGCTCCGAAACAATTTTCAGTGTGGCACCAGAATATAAAAAAAAAACGGTCGCAAAGAATCGATTTCTGAAAAGCAACATTGCAAAAAAAAAAAAAAATCAACACAAAAGCCACGAAAAGGTCAAGAGAGCAAGAATAGGCACATCGTGTAATCAAAAAAGAAATACGAGTGACCTAGTGCATGACACACTAGCGATTGCGAAATTCATGTCAGCTAACAGTTAGGTTTAAAGTAGTGAAGAAAAAATATATATATTTTACATTTTACCGCAAAACTGCGCGGTACAATCCTAAAAAAAAAAGAAATGCGCGGTTCAATGCAAACAAGTCTAGAAATAAAAAAAATGCCATCAGCAGAAACAAGAATACATCTTTCAGAGTGTGTGCCCGCTATCTCTGCCGCTGCAGCAGTTGGGCACGTATTCCGAAACTCAAGTCCACGCCCCTTCCCTATCTCTTCTTGGCGTCTTTCAGCCTTTCGATGCACTGAACACACACGACCCATTTTAGGGCGAGGCTGTAGAAACTGAGGCGCTGAAATGAAAAGGGAACTCAAACAAAACACTTGCGACTGCACGAGAATTATTTGTTTGCTTGTTTACAGGTACTACTACCTTTCTTGAAAGGCGTCTAAGGAACACAAATGGTGAGAAGTAGTTTAAAACATTGTACTTAAAGTACTAATTCAAGTAGGTTTAGAAAGCTTGTACTTTTCTTGAACTACATTCTAAGAGCGTGTACCTGTACTGTACCTAAATTATTTTGTTTTGAGCTTTCCCTGAAAAGTAGAACTCCCGACTTCAAATTACGTTCTCGAAATTTTATCCTCTTTTAACTTTGCCTTACAACATGATGCTTTCCGAACTCTGAAGACATTCTGGGGAGGGGGCGGGATATTCTACTCTCACCAGTAACGTGAGCGGACGACTCATCGCTATGTTTATAACCCCCATTGGGTGCAAGCCAGTGCAAGGGGCGCGAAATTCTAAAAACGGAGGGCGAGGTGTTAGCATGGGTAAGACTCGCAGAGTTCACGAAAGGCATCGGGGACGAGCCCGTTGGTCTGGACAGTGCCGTCGTGCGCTCTGTAAAATTAAGGCTGTGTCAGACATTTGCAACGGTTGCGTTCGCATGCAACAGAAACAGCCGTAACGACCAAAACACCGCGACAACTGTGACTCATGGATCGCTTCGTGAAGCTGCTCCTTGCATCGCTTGCCATGATGTGTCCGGCGAACGCTTGTCCCGGTGACTTTGTCGTTACGGGCGTTTCGGTTGCATGCGTATGCAACCAACGCAGATGTGTGGACCAGCGTTTAAGCTCTCTCAAAGACCACGTGCTCGCGTCCTTGGCTTTCCCAGTACTATATATATATTATTTTCGTATAGTGGTCGCCATCGTGAATTGTGGAACTTCCAATATCGGGGCAAACATCGTGCTGCCTTCGCCAGGCAAATGGAAGGTGTTCACAATTTTATCTCGGCTGCTAATTTTTCTCGTTTTGCCTTTTCTATATTTCTTACTTGACAACGAATGAGAACGAACTGCATGACCTCGCGCTCTTGGCGCCGCTTCAGTGGCTTTATCTGCCAATAGCGTTGACTGCGCTCTGAACTAAGCTAAAGCGAAGCAAATATTCAGATCTCAAGGCTTTACAAGCCAAACAAACAAAAATCATCCAACACGTCCCAGCCCAAAAAAAAAAAAAAAAATCGCGAGTTAATTTTGATTATTTGTAGATTTTTTCACGTGCAACCGAAGTTTCAGATTGGCCTCCGTCAGGTTGCGGGCACCTCGTTCGGTATTTAAATCCGACAAATAGGGATTCATAGGCTAGCGCGTTGGCTGAGAGCCACTGAGACGTTTTAGTGATTTGTGTTTTGTTTTAATATCATTGCCACTTAAAAACCACCAAGGCTGTTGTAAAACAAAATATGTCGAACCATTCCAACAAGCCTATCTAGATTGCGAAAATGATTTTCGCAATTGATTAAGACATTGAACTTTTTTTGCATGCGTTTCGGAATCCCAACGGGCGGAAATCCCTTTCATGGCGACTATTTCATTTGGGTCGCGTCAAGCATGTGTACAGGCGCACAGTAGAACGCGCGCAAAAGCAGCTGTGGTCATTGCCGTGGTACACCCGCTGCATCGCGCGTGCTGTCCTGACATCCTTGGCTCGGTCACTGCGGGCATCCAGGCCTCTGGCACGCAAACATCTGGCGCTTTTTAAGACTCTCACGTGGCGTTCCAAGCGGCACATGCCGTCACATTCACATGAAGCTATTCTTGAACGCGTGTCGCAGTCTGTCTTTTTTTATATTAAGAAACTGCAGCTTGCCGTGACTGAATAGGAGATGTTTGAGCTCTAATAACATTCTTCACGTGTAATATATCGACATAGAAATTCTGGAAAATTTAATATTGATGGATGCGCCGTACTTTAATGTCTCGTAGGTTGGATTAGTTGACGTGATTTCGTTTTTATAACACGATGAAATCGTACAATTTCAAACATTATATTTTATTTTTTATTTTGAGGTATACAGTATCGGTAAAATGTGTTGCTTACCTTTTTAATTCATTATATTCAACCGACCGTTCACGTAAATTATCGTAGGTGATAGTACATGATAACTCTACATATCGTTCTTTTCTATATTAGAAACTGTGGACTGTTAAAAGCTAAATAATAAAGAAACAACAAACGATTATCGTAGTATTCAGACAATAAAGTGTCGTTAAATAAACGGTTCTTTAATTTGACATTAGGGAGCTTTAGCAAACCGTTGCCGTGCTCCGCGTACCGCGCTATCGGAGGGAGCCTTTGAAGCATGCTTGTAAGCGTTCGCCCGGGTGGTGCCTTGACCACGGGGCGCGCGCTTAAAAGCATGCTTCAAAGGCTCCGGTAGTGCGGTACGCCAAAGACGGCGACGGTTTGCTAACGGTCCCTATTAACTGTAGAACTGTAGGATACATAGAAGGAACACTATAAACCATCAAAAAAGGTACAAATCGTCATGCACGGTGAGGTTGCACCTTAAAAAACAAGGAACACACACTCACATTACAAGATAAAAATGAACATTATAACTTGACAAAGACACACGAAGACCAGTATTACCGACACATGAATTTGGAAGGTAAATGCTTATGTTGGAAGTTCATACGTTGGTACGCCGTGAAGATGAATGTATATAGTCTTGGACAGTACATCTAGCAGAGAGAATAAAGAAGAAAGTGGGAACTGAAAACGTTGTTCGCAAATAGTGGTAGTGCAGCACTCATACCGTTTGCAATCATTACCGGGCAGTTCGAAAGTGGTAGTAACACGTCGGCTAGATATGAGCTTCAAGAGTAAAGGCTCTCTCACACAGACCGAGTGCGACTGCAACCATTTGCGCCTTGTAAAGACTGCTTGCGTCAAACTCTTGCTGTGGCAACACTTATTACGACTTAATGAGGAAGCGCTGTGCAGCACAACCCAACGCAGTGCCACGTAGTTGACGCCATTGTGTGAACGAAACTTAAAGCAACGTGTCTTCAAAGCCACAAGAAAGAATAAAAATGTGTGTGCAATTCACTGTAACATTTGAGAACCCCTTAGCTCTGCCTTAGTTGGAACAGGTTTTTTGATTGAGTATTCGAAATTCTTTCGGCTGGAGTCAAACATGTCCACTTTTTCTGCGTAACCGTTGTAAGAATCGAATAACATGGGATTTAGGCACAAATGAATAAATTCTGTAGATGTATAAAAAGGTGAATGGAGTCTTGTAGCTACTTTAGGAATCCTAATATTCACTTAGGTAAGATACTTGGGGAATCAATAAGGACGTGAAGGGCTTTACATAAAAATACGAAATCCGCTTTCTCTTTACGTCGATGTAGGTCAGATAATCTAACACGTTCCAAAAGGGCTTCATAATCCAATGTTTGCTGATCGTCAGCGAGTAAAAAAAAAAAAACAATAATCATAATCATAATAATAATAATATTTTTTACCATGTAAGTATGATGGGAGCTGCGGATAAAAAGCTGTTCGAGCAGCTTGAATGGTCCTCAGCCCCCCTCAAGTACAAATTAGGGTTAAGAAATAAAAAAAATAGACACAAGAAATTATACACTAATGCAAGTTACTTCCATCACAAAAACAACAAAAAATTCCGGTGGATTAGCTCGGCTATGCCAGGATATACATAGCGTGAGCTTATGCGCACAAAATGAGAGGCGCTATCAAGTGGCTCCGGTGCAGCGTCAGTCTTGGCTACTGCGCAACGGAGGCACACAACTGGGCACGCGGCGGCTCCAGTGCATCTGCCGCGGCTATGACGTCACTCCTCTGGAATGCGCAGACCGGCGAGGCGCGCGCGGTGGCGGCGGAGCCCGCGGCGGCGGCGGCTCCGGCGCGCCAGCTGTGCGCCGTGTGACGTCACTGCTCCTCGCGCTTGAGCAGACCGGCGAGGCGTGCGTGGTGGCGGCGGAGCCCACGGCGGCGGCGGCTCCGGCGCGCCAGCTGTGCGCCGTGTGACGTCACTGCTCCTCGCACTTGCGCAGCACGGAGCACAGCTCCTTATGCGAGCCACGCGAAACTGCTCAACCTCGGCCAGTGTAGCTCACGCTACAAAAACTCCAAAGAACGAATTGACAACAGTGACGTTTGCCTACACTAAGACACAGTGATTAAAAAGCTAAACACAAAAAGAAAAACCAGAAAATGTAACAAAATTCTGTTTGTAATATCTCAGTAGTACGAAAAAAAGAAAAGAAATTAGCTTTCTATGCTTTCGTAGATGGAAGTACGCGACTTCACATTCGCTTTGTACAGTGGCTTAATTTTGTAATAATATCAAGCGAGCGTCGACCGCCGGGACGGCCAGCGCCGTGCGCGGAGGCATGCGGCGACACGGGAGAGATTAGGCGCGTGCGCACAAACCTCTTTCCGTTGCGAGCGTCGTCTGCTAGGCTATTCCGCTGCCCGCGCTCAGCCCCTGTTCATTATCTGCTGGCATAGATAACCGCCTTTAAAGGGATACTGAACCAAAGAATTTAGTGTCCATAATAAGTGGCGCACGTTCTTTCCACGAGCCAGCAGCCGCCGGTGTGCGCGAGCACACGAAACCAAAATGACGTTAAGGACCTCCATTCGCGGTTAAGAGGACAGTGAAATGCATGGGCTTCGGACCAAAGGAGAATAAAGACAGGCTTTTCATCTGTACAAGTGAAAGCTACGTGCTTGTTAGACCAATGAATCGCTTACCTTTTACACCAGACACCACTGTGTAGATGAAAAACTTGTCTTCATTCTCCTTTGGCCCGAAGCCCATACATTTCACTGTCATCTTAACCGCGAATGGAGGTCTTTGACGTCATTTTTGTTGCGCGTGCTCGCGCACACCGGCGGCTGCTGGCTCATGGAAAGAACGCGCGCCACTTATTATGGACACTAAATTCCTTGTTTCAATATCCCTTTAAGCAAAAATCTGGACAGCGCTTGCTTGCCTGATACTCCTCAGGCGGCGCATAAACCGCGCGTCATCTCGAGTTTAATTTAGCCTTTTTTTATTTAATGTTTGCGTTTACTTTGTGAGCACAAAGAAAATAAAAAATTCGGTGACGCGACAAACTGAATGCAACGTTGCATTAAACTATGTACCGCACCTAATGCTACGAGCCATCAAAACAAATCCAGTACTTTCACCCTGGCACGTGACATTGTGCTCTCACGCGCAGTTGTACCCAACGGGAAGGCCACGTGACACAGTTTTAGCCGTGGAATGGCCAAGATGGCTCGTGGCGTCGGCTGCGGGACAACACAAAGTAAAACTTAGTATAGACAGGGTTTCCGTTGGGTGTTTTGTATTATCAACTGCGTTGTTGCTGTCGTCATCTAGCATATGTAGCCGGATGGTCACTTTTCTTTGACCAGCGAGCGCGCGCACATTTTTATGCCTCCTCAAGTGCCCATAGAAAGACGGGCACGTATTGTGAGAGTGTCGATGGGTGGCATGACGCAACAGTCGGGGTTACACAGGCTACCGTCAATAGGCGATGCACTTCGACATTGCAAGCGACCTGCCCTCCTTTGCTACGGTGCAGGGGCTGTGTGCGATCAACGGAGTAGACTAGCGGACGACGCTCACACCAGAAAGGGCTTTGTGCGCACGCGCTTAATCTCTCCCGTATAGCCGCACGCCTCCGCGGCACGGCACTGCCCGTCCCGGCGGTTGACGCTCGCTTGATATTATTAAAATATTGGGCCACTGTACTTCAAGTACTTTTGAGATGTCCTTTACCAAACATTGCGAAGTACCCAGATATATACAATACAACGCGTGGAATAAGTACAAAACAAAACAAAACAAAAACTCCACTGAACCAAGGTTAATATACCCATTTCGAAAGTCATGTGCCGATTTTTGATGGTCGGAACCACTGCACAATGGCGGAACAACTCACATCGTGGAGCGGGGAAGTCATTCCATAAGGTAGCTGCATCGCAGCGCGGCCAAGGATAGGAGCCAACGAGCCGATCAAACAGCGGCGAAAGTGCAACGTCACTGCGCTCATCACCTTTTTCTGTGGGAGTGTTTTGGCTTCTAATCGAACCAAAGCTACCAAATGCATAAAGTGTGCCGTGACGTTGCAGTTTTAGTCCGCCATTGTGCGGGGATTTCCCAACTGCCAGTAGAGTGCTGTCTTCAGAAAGGGGACGATTAAATAAGGCAAGGCGATCATCGGCTAGTGGTGTTGAACATTTGACCCTGAATGTGAAAATGTTAAAAAGTTTGACATCAGATATGGTAAACTGTGATTTACAGAAAAGGTTGACCGCAAAAAAATGAACGTTGAACTTTACTTTTACTTACACGAGACTTATTTCCGTCGGTCGAACTGGCCCCGAAATTGTTCTGATCAGGATAGTCTGCTGAACAATAATTGCATTAACATCGCTCGCTAAAGTTTGTGTTTATATTTTTGCTAGATGAGATGTTGACCGTCGTTAAAGTTTTTATTTTATCACAATAAAACTAAGAGTTTTGTTTATATCACTTGTGTACTTTAAGGTTCGTCAGACCGAATGGCTTCAGGGACTCAACGAATCAGCTCGCAATATTGATACTGCTCGTGCGCTTCAACCTGTTGTGATTTCCCTGTTTTTTTGTATACTTTTGGGTTTTGGGAATTTCTCCGGAAAGAGGCAAAAAAAAACGTGAAAAAATATTGTATCTAATCTTTCAGAAGACCCTGTTTGTGTACTGCCCCACAATGCACTCGAAGCACCAGTCCTTGGTCTTCCACAATATTAGAAGTAACGCGCCACAAGAAACGACGCTACACGTAACGCGTTACGTTTTTCACTAACGCGCTACTTCACTCTTAGAAAAAAAAAAAAAAAGGTAACTATAGTCCTCTCTAAAAGGAGGAACGCTCTTGTAACCTAAGTTCATTTAGAAAGGGAGAAACATTCATCCTGAAATCAGAGGAGCAATGTTCCTCCGTCACCTGCATCTCATTATGGCGGCCCCGTCGAGCAAATCCAGCTCAATAAGGCTTAACGATGACGCTACGTCTAGTGTACGACGCGAGAGGAGCAGCAAATAAAAGCGTAAAACGAGCTTTCCGCGAACTGTGTTTATTTTCGAAACCGGCTTTCCCCCTCAGGTATTGAGACTTGCGTTTCGAAAGCAGTCACTCAGTCTTCTTGTCGTCAGCACTGGGATGTTAAACGGAGACAACCGCTACCCAGGTACTTCGCGCACTTTACGTCATACCTTTGCTATTTTCTTGAGCCACAATTTTTTCATGAACCGCACATCACGGAGGAATGGTAAACCATTCGCGAAACCAAAACCCGCTTTCAAAAGAGAAAATTCAAAGCAGCCTACATGGCTCATTGTTGCACGGTTACCAGAAATTACCGCGAAGCGTGAACGAAGGTTTAACCGCTTGCCACCACATGGCAGTGTCATGCAGAGTAATTGCATGTAGCCAGGCTAGGTGGCTCTAGGCAGACTTGTGCTTGTCACTTGAAAAATGTAATGGATTACAATCACAAATTACCGAGCCTCAAATGTAATCAATTACCGTTACAAATTAGTTTCGCTGAAAAGTAACCGCTTTTTTAGTCGTTACGTTACAAATTACTTTTTCCGTACACTTACACGTTACTTTTTCCGTACACTTATTGCATGCTCAATAGTAGCGTTTACCTCCGCTACGAGATTCCCAGCTAAAGAAGCGACTTACGAAATTTCCCATTTGACTTGGGTGTTTCGCCGGTTCTTCACAAGAAAAGAAAAACTTGGTTCTAACGTTACAATGTATATCCAATGCAAAATGCAGGGCCGGCTTGCTAGAACCAGCGTCTCAGCTGAGACTGGGTGAAAGAAAGCACTGCCAAAGCCAGCGCACGAGCTGAGCGGGACTCAAGCTGCGTCTCAAGACGCTCGCGCGCCCCAGCCTTTGCAGTGCTTTCTTTCACCCAGTCTCAGCTGAGACGCTGTTCTAGCAAGCCGGCCCTGGTGTCCCAGCTTACCTTGATGTGTTTCCGTAGATTAGAGTTTGCTGTTCTTGCTGATGACAATGTGTGTTTTTGGCATGCAAAGTAGGCATTGAAACTATAGCTTTCCGTTCTCCTTAATGCCTTGAATTTTGAGCATCTCATTAAGAGATGGCCATGGAGACGACGGACACTCGATGATCGAAAACTCAACCAGTAAGAGAAAAAGTGGCGGTTAAAGGTTATCGATCGTTCATCGGTTCTCACTTTCACAACAATGGATGTGTGGATGTGTCACGGCGTTGCGGTTTTACTCTAAAGAATCGGCTGGTGACTAGCGCCGTCTCTCGGTGGGGGATAATTTACTACCGGTCAAACTTGCTTCAATGTGCATGCTGTTCGGTCGCGGCGACGTAGGTCGTCTCTTGAATTTAAAACCAGCGGACACTTCACTGGTGACTCACTTAGAGGGCGCATATACGTAGGATGAGCTCTATGTCTAAGTTCTGTTATATAAACCGCACGCATGTGGCTCGATCAGCGGGTATCGAAGCCTGCACAAGCGGTTTTAAAAGCTGCTCTGGTAAGTGTTGTTAGTCGTAATCGCACTTCAAAGCAGTACGGAGCAACTAATATTAAGGAACTATGTCGACACGAGAAGCACGTTTCGCGAGCATAGCAATGTATTGCCATGCACTTCGCCGCAAAGTATTTGCTACTCTGATTATCGCTAATGCGCTGAGAAGGCACCTTGACTAAACGACCCTATTTTCGCAAGCTCGGTATGTCGGGAGTTTTTCAAAATGCTGGTTTCGGGAATGTCTGGCTGGCACGAAATTCTGAAATCAGGAGTGGGGTTTTGTGTATTAGATGTGAGACGATTTAATCGAGTGATCAATTCCTCGCTGTTTTCAAATTGCGAATAGGTAAAGTTTTGTAGCAGCCCAAAGCAACAGGAAAAATATTCAAAAGTTGGAAATAACTTTTCATTACTTCGTGGATAGTCAACATTATTCCTAATAGACCATGCTGGCCTTGAACAAAGTTGGTTTGGGTTATTTTAGTATTTCTACAATTATAATATAAGGTGCGAACTCAGATTCCACTCATGAATGTCATTCGACAATTCTGTTGATACAATATTTATTGCACATTGAACAAATATGTACAGCTTTGCATTCAACAAACACAGATCTCTGGTTACGCACACAATAACGCTTTGAACAAATATGCACAGCTCAGCATTCAACAAACACGGATGACTGTTTTACAAATACAACATTTACACAATATTCTGTTTATAGTACACCGCTCCACGACTTTTAAGACTGTCATTGATGTCCGACCTCTTGCAGCGAACGACCCATTAGCG
The DNA here is from genome assembly GCA_013358835.2 of Ixodes persulcatus. Taxonomy (NCBI): domain Eukaryota; kingdom Metazoa; phylum Arthropoda; class Arachnida; order Ixodida; family Ixodidae; genus Ixodes; species Ixodes persulcatus. The sequence goes on from JABSTQ010001960.1 coordinate 22,332, forward strand.
ACGTCTGAAACGATAACATCTTGTCAAGTTATCTTTTACAATAAAAGGTCAGCACGAAACGAGACGCCGAAGTTGTTTACTTACGGGATTTGATCTCGAGGAGGACAGGTTTTTGCCCTGCAAGGTCCGGTTCATGCAGTGGACAACGGAGCACACTGCCCCTCTTGCGATCTTCACTGATTGTTTACAGCGGTGAACGCGTCATGCTTGGTGCATTACAAAAGGACACTGTAGCGTGTCGCGCAATGGTGGTCGCTGATAGTCGTCACGCCTGGCCTAGCCCGGTGCCCGCGTGATCGCCCGCCCACGTTTGGCATCGTCGGTGGCGCTTATCGGTCACGTGTTCTGGCGGGAGGAGAAAATGGGAGAGGAGGGGAGAGAAAATAGAGTGAGGGAAACACCCAAATTATCCCGCGCCGCGAGGGGAGGAATCCGCGCGGCCAACGCTCCGTCTAATGCCAATGAGTGGAGTGTCCTGTATTGTCCCTAGGGAAGTATTTGACACCACTTTAACGTGTTCTCTCTCTTCTCTCTCTCTCTTTGTCAGCATTCCTTAGGTGCCCCCCCCCCCCCCCCCTTTATGTTGACAGTTGACAGTAAAGTGAGGAGTGGACCCGACCACCATGCCCTGACAAGTAAACCAAAAGAAGTATCGTCCGTACCCTCAAAGACGACGCTCTTAGCTTCGCACCGGGCGCTTTCAGCCGTAACTCAAGAGCTTACTAGAATACAGTAGCGCACATCAAAGACAAAAATATTAGACCGATCTCACTAAGCGTTCGGCGCATGCGTGACGCCACCATAACTTTAGTTCGCAGGAGGCAGACGGCCATGCATGCGATGGCTCGTGCCGTCTCATGCTCTACACGTGCAGAGCTCCAACGAGATTTTCGCACGCGCAGAAAAACTAAAGATCCCACAATGCACTGCGGCAGCGGTGGCGTAGTCAAACTGGCTGGTGAGATTGGTCTATTCAACCCCCTCGCGCGAAGCTACATCATCTGTTACGCGGGTTGTGAACCCGTATGGACCCGTGTTTGATGTGCAGGTGGCGGGAGACGTCGAAGAGGTTGGAAAGGGTGAAACAGTGGAAAAGACAAAAACAAATAAACACAAAGAGCTTTCTTCTGCCCAGGAGAATAAAAAACACGATGGAAGGCGACGGAGAGCCTACATGGCGTTACCGTACTTGATCTTTGTCTTTCGTATATCTGTACATGCCTTGCCCGCTTTTTAGTGGTTCAAGTGACCGGCCTTACAAAAAATTGTTTTGTTTTCTGCTATTCTTCTCTTTCTGATGTTTTCTAATTTGTTTAACTTGTTCTCCTTATGCTGCTGAATGTTCTGCTCAAATTTCTCCAGTTACTGCATTATGCTCATATTTAAAAAGACGCAAAAAAGATAAAAATTATATTGATTGGGGCGATGCTCTGGTGGTGCTGATGATACTGATTTCATTGTTCATAGGTAGTGCTAATGGAGCTGATTTTTTTTTTATTGCGCATAGATAGTGCTGAGTTCGGGGTTGCGTTTCGACTTCATTAGTACCGCTTCATAGTCGGTGAAATGCAGAGCCAGTGGTTCTTCTAGCGGATCAGCTTGGATCCGCTAGAAGCCGTGGCAACGCATCTGCACCGCTTAAGTCAACGGTCCATGTCAGAAAGATAATGTGTGGTATGAAACGTGGTTATATACGCATTTGAGCATTTGACCGCAGCGCCCTCTCGTCTATAAACGTTGAGCCAATGCATGCAAAGTTTAACGCGATTATATACGCATTCATGTGCAATTAGCCCTTCCCGTTATCCCCGCATGCCAAAAGCCTCGTCCTCGCTGCCCTCATACCACTCTCTTCGTGCTGCAATCCAACATTGTTCCATGTATTAACCTATTCTGTTGAGGGTCTACAAAGGGTCTTTTTATGTAAAAGGAACAACAAAATAAGGTTAACCTAACTACCGAAAAACTTAGAATGACGTACAAGTGGGCAGTTGCATAAATCAGCATCACCAGCGATGTACTCCACTTTCATGCTCAGACGCAGAATGATAAACTTTAACTACCTAATACAAAAATTTTTTTGTAGAACGACGTAAAAAAATATGGAACTGGTGTTTGGTGCGGTGATATCTATGGCGCCATGAGCTGCGGGGTAACAGTTTTGACAGAACCCACTTCGTCGAAACTGTGAATCAGCGCCTGCTTCAGAGTTTACAAACGCTTTAGGTTAATGCTCATTAAAAGAAAAAAAATCTGACTTTGAATGTTTGGCCAGTGACTGATATTGTTTGTTTGTTCTCTCTTGTAACGTCACAAGACTTGAATGTGTATAGCGTACGCATGAAAAACGCGAAGCTTTATCCCAGTTGTTCCTTATTTGAGTCCCGCGTATGTCATGATTACGTCTCACAAGCTCTCTTGCAGGAAAGTCAGGAAAGTGTATAAGACAAAAACAAAAACACGAAGAGCTTTCTCCTGCTCGGGAGAAGAATAAAGACACCATGGGAGGCTACGGAGTGCCTACTCGGCGTTGTCTTACTTGATCTTTGTCTTTTGTATATTTGCACATGCCTTGCCCATTTTTCTAGTAATGCTAATAACCAATCATACAAAAAAACGTGTTTCTTTTTGTTTATTTTTCTTTCTTGATGTTTTCTATTTTGTATAAAGCAACCTGGAACGACTTGTCCCGAGTTTGTTTTATTCTTTCTGTTGCCTGTCAATGTTACCAACACGCTCTTCAGTTAGTGCAATGATCTCTTTATGCTGCTGAATGTTCAGCTCGTATTGCTCCAGTTATTGTATTATGCTCATATTTTTTTTAAAAAGTAACGAGTAATTAAGGTAATCCGTTACCAATATTTTGTAACAAAATGACATTACCAATTACTTCCCAAAAAGTAACGTGCCAATTACAAAATTACTTGAAAAAGTAACGGATTGCAAATAATCCCTTGCTTGTAACGGATTACTTCCCAAGTCTGGCTGAAAAGCTCCTGGCGAAAGGCTAACAGCATCGTCTTTGAGGGTACGGACGATACTTCTTTTGGTTTAGTTGTCTGGGCATGGTGGTCGTGTCCACTTCTCACTTTACAGTCAATTACCATCATAAAAGGGAGGGGGGGGGGGGGTGTCAGGGGAAGGCAGAGGTTTATTCCTTAGACTGGACTCTTCGATCCCACATGGTTGCAAGCAGTTTTATGGTGTCACATGAATGCTTTAAAAACTCGTTCCAGCAGGCCGCGTAGCAGCACGAAAAAAAAGTCGGCATAGTCCATTTTTAGACTGCCCTCTCTACCTGCAAGCTTGTGTTCCCCTGACGTCACTGCACAGCAAAGCTTGGGTATATTTGAATGTTGGTTTTGGCATCATTTACACTTGCCGATTTTACATTAACAATTTTGAATTTCGCGATACTAAATAGCACACCGGAAAGGCTAAAGGCCGGTGATTCCGAAAATATAGTTTTTTGAGGTAGCTAAAGAAAAATCACCGGAGTATCCCGAGGCCGGTCCAAACCAGCTCGGAAAACGTCTTCCCCGTAAGAGGAGTGACGTCGCCTTTGACGTCAACGGTGACGTTTTCTTGGTCCCACAATTTCGGTTGAAAGTTGAATATAATCATCTCAGTCGCACCCGGAAGAGGCCTGAGAACGTTGGATTTTGGCAGTTGCCAACCTGGGGAAGGCGGTCCACCCTCCTCACCCACCTCATAAACCTTGCAGTGGGATGGAAAGGGCGGGGGTGCCCTTGACGCTTCTAGGGAACCCTACGAAAGGGAGGATTAAGAAGTAGTTGCTTTTGTTGTATTCTCTCCCTCAAAGCCACTTAAAACCATCACAAAGTGTGTCTTTTCTCCCTTCCCCTCCCATGGAGACTAATGCGCGTTTTTGCTTCTCCCGCTCAAACCGCCTTTCATTCCGCCCGTCGCCTGTGCGCTGACTGTCTCGCTAGCTGGTCCAGACTAAAGCGCGAGACACATGCGCGTCCAAACTGTCCGATCCGGCGTGCGAACTGTCGGAAAGATGGCTGCTCCGAATCGCCGCACACGACGGTTCGAGACACATGGCTTCCGACGCGTCGTTCCGTAGACTCCGCCCAGTTCCGGTATCACTACAAGGAGGCTTCGCCACTAAGCATCAGCATCTCCATGTTGCCCGACTCCGCACGATAAAGGTACGAGCAAGTGGTTTTTGTTTTCGTTTTAAAACAAGCGAAATACCTTTTTTATTTGATTATAGAACAATCTAGTTAATAAATGCCATTTGTTTCCTTCTAGACATTACTTAAAAGAAGTGGCTGGGGGAGTTTGGTTGATTCGGTCTTCAATGCTGGCAACTAAGTAGGTTTCATGCTTTCTGTTTGTACTGTTTGGTCGAGTTTGACTCGTCTTGTTCCTCGCGACTTGTCTTGTTTCTCGCGATGGCGTATGTAAGTCACCGCACGAAACTTTTTCTCAAAAAGAAGATTCTTCTTCTTAGAAGACTTAGAGAAAGGCGGCGCAAGTGGTGGGTGAGGCCTGCTTGGAGGAAACGACGCACCGAGAGCGAGTTTTTTACGACGGTAAGAACAGTTTCGTTTGTTTGTTGCGATCACTTACACCGTGACTGCGATATATAGAGGTAAATAAACTAATATCCATGAGAAAACGGCAAGGGCAATGCAGACATTTATGGGACTCGAGATGGGTGTTTATTCCGCGGCGAAACATTTCCCAAGCAGGCACCCGGAGATTACCCCGCTGGAGAGGTATCGCGCGGATACGTCAAACAGAGACACTGGAAAAAAAGGGGGTCCCGCCGTTCCGCACACTGGTTTGAGTTGCAGGAGCGTTTCGGTAGCACCGCGGAAGACGCGCTCAGGTCCATGCTTGGGGTGCAGGTGTTTGCAACGACATTTGCCACGCCCGCCTTGTAAAAATTCCAATTTCAAGCGTACTTGCGTGAAACTGGCCGCGTGAACGTCGTTTCGCGGAAAATGTTGTATATATATATATATATATATATATATATATATATATATATATATATATATATATATATATATATATATAGATAGATAGAGAGAGAGAGAGAGAAAGAGAGCATAACTAGGAGCTAATAAAATAAAATAAAAAAGAGAAAAAAACGGCGGTCGCTGTTCTTCGTGCTCATACTAGTTTGCAATTTCGCTCCCAGGAGGTGTGGTCAATGCAAAAACACTGAGAATGTAATAGGAGCGGCTAGCAACTAGCAGGATATCCACATTCAATAATTATTTTAACGAAATATATAAACGATGATGCAGTTTCAGTTCGCATATAAACCCCTCCCCCCCCCCTTCCCCCACAAAAAAAGAAAGAAAATCTTTTTGGTTTGATAGAAAAATAAATTCTAAAGTAGACACATTTTTTTTCCCTTTTTTTTTCCTTTTGTGATCTGATATTTATCCACTCCTCCTTATGCACCTTCCGCATCCAGCAGGGATGTTCAAAGGAATGGCAGACAAACTCGTCTGCTCTAGAATTTTTTTTTCTTCAAACAGGAAAATTGTATTGTTTCTAAATGAGAACTGAAACTGCGTCATTGCTCATATATTTCGTTACATCATTATTGATTGTGGTTATTCTCCTTGTTGCGAGGCTCTCCCACGTCATTCTCAGCGGTTTTTGTTTTCACCATGCAATCTGGGAGCGAGCTTGGAAACCAATATGCAGACAAAGGAACAAACTGGCAAGGCCAAAATGCTGTTAACAAACAACCCCAGATAAGGTGTGGGGAAATACACCGGTTCCCACACGAGGTGTGGGAAGATGTGCAGTTCTCACACGAGGTGTGGGCACTGCGTGTCTGCAGGAACCAGATTTGCATGAAGTGAAGCATTTGCGCATGCTCCCTGCCATTAGCGATGCCACCACTGTGGTGTAATGTCAGAGCCGCATGTTGGTATATAGGACACAGAAAATGCTTGGCTGCCATTATTATGCTTTCTTTTTTTCAATTTCACCAGCTCCAAGTCGAGCTCTAAAAAATTGTCATATATCTTCTTTGCAAAACAATGTTCCTGTACCCAGTTTCAGGTATGCATGTTTAGAATTTGAATTTCGCAGGGCGTGCCGAATGTGGTGGTCCTTGTGACTGCACCCTTTATTTGACCTTTCAAATGAAGCGTTGAAAGTGTCACCCTTCCACATTCCTAAGTAGCAACTCTGTGCTAAGAGGTGGGCTCTTTCGGTAACATCTGCACGAAAAAAGGGACCTTTAAGACATTTCTCTGTTGTCATTTCTCGAATAATTTTTTCATTATTTAGAAGATGTGCTGCTCTTGTGTTCTTTAAGAGACCTTATTGGCTACAGTGCCTTGGCTAAGCCGTGATCTGAATGATTATTTTTTTTCTTTTCCAGATGGAAAGGATGCGTAAGGGAGATCTGGAATATTTTAAAAAAATATTACAGAATGACTCCCCAGCAGTTTGAGTTTTTGCTGAGCCTCCTTCGCGAGGATCTTGAGAGACAGTATCTCTGCAGGGAACTCATATGCCCTGCAGAGCGATTGGCCATGACGCTGAGGTAATAACAAACAGCAGGCTGTGTGGATATTTTATGTTCGGCTTGTTCAATGCTTATCTCGTAGTGTTTACACTTCAGTAACTCTATGTTTATACTCAAAATTCTTTTCACTTGGTTTTTACATAATCATTCACCCAGACTGGGGAAACTGACTTAGGGGAAGGACAAATGCATAAGTAACTAAAAAAATGTCTGCTTGGGGTTGTAAGTGTACACAGATCCGTACTCCAAATACTCGTCCTTTTATGACCTGATATGGGATACTGTCATAGTGACAGTCTGTTTGTTTGCCTCTTTAGTCCCTCATTCTCAGGCATATCCATCATAAACCTATTGACCATGGGATTTGACTGCCACAGGATGCAGTAAAGGGCATGGAACAGGTAACAGGTGCATGGTCGAAACCTTGCAAAGTGCTTGTTGATCGCGTGGGCTGAATCATGCAGAAGCAGCTTCCATTGACATTAGCACATATTGCTAGTCATCACTTTACTGTATTTGAGAAAATTGAGTTCAGTACTCAAAGCCTATTCCAGGCCACCTGTTTTATTACTAGGGTAACTAAATCAGCTTACATGGAACTAAAAACATAGAGCGTCCGTCATGACGAAGTAGTAGGTGGAAGCGTGCAAACAACACAAAACAGCAAACAAGAGCCGCTTCTATGGCACGTCTGCACCTGCGCATTGCCAACATGGCCAACAGTTGGCAGACCTAGTAATTGTCTACCATGTTGTTAGTGGTGACACCCGCATAGAACAATGATCCAAGAAAAGTAGCAAAAAAGTGGAGAAAGACCTGATTACCCATTAGGCCAAATATTTTGGCACAAAGTTAGGATTGCGCTTATCTTCAGTGCAATATAATACAGCAATGTCTTACATGTGCCGAGATTAACTTTCTTTATATTCATTTGTGACAACATCTTGCAAGTACAGCAGAAAAGTGCTAGGCAGGCTAAGTGGCATCAAAAGCAAATATTCAATATTTATTCACAGCTCCCATGAACTGAAGCAGCATTGTGCACATATAAACTCTTCTACAGTGAAAGAATGCCTTGTCAAGAGAAATAAATTTCATGGTATAAGTGGTATCCAACTTGTGAACTGAAAGCAGCACCAGTTTGCTAATACAGTTTAATGAAATCTCACTCGCACCTTCCCACTTGTAACGCTGTTGCTGCCATGCAAAACCCATAGGAGGACTCTCTGTTAGAATACCAATGTAAATGTGTGCACACGATTGCCTATTGCTGGCCTTGCGATTGCTTTGCTGCCTTGTGACCGAAGGACGCGACTCCAGTCGGACTGGATTGGATTAGATTATGGCAGCTGAACCCTTTGTGTTGGGCAATACTAGTCAAAAAGACTGAATCTAGCAAAACAAATAAAACAAAAGCCTGTGCAATATTGCCGTGGCACCCCTTCTTCACGGTTTTTCCCTACCAGTCACATTTTGTGATTTCTGTTCACGAATGGTACCGCAATAGTTTTGCCACACAGACAAAAAGAGTAAAAATAACAGATTATTGCATTTAAAAAATATTTCACATGTCGAAACAAAGAAGGTGGTGATTGTAAGGTACTATTTTATAATTTCCCTAGAATAATCAGTGTTTCGAAATGCTACTAAAATTGAAAAAATCTCAGAAAATGCCGTCACAACATAGCACCCATAAAATGATATTGGGACTGTGTGTGTTCAGTGAACGTACTCGTTACTTTAGTTGTTGCATAATTTCAGTTCAGGTACGCTCAAGCACTGCTTGGCAAAATTACGAATGTTATGCCATGAGGAATGGATGCCAGAGTGGCTACTTGACATGCTGCAATTTAAATAATTAACGCTATGAAATACTTCATTCGCTGCCTGTTGCATTTTGTTCTGTTCATAGTCACAGGGGCCATTACAATTGCTAGCCCATCTGTTTGAAGCTGTGGACATCTCAATTTCCCTTTGCAGGTACTTGTCCTCCGGCGACTTGATTCAGGACATCGCCCTCTCTTTTCGAGTGGGCATATCGACGGGCCGGTTGGCGGTGCGAGTCACCTGCAAGGCTCTGTGGACCAGGCTCCAGCCGCTCTATCTGGTGGTAAGTGCCGCAGCTTTCTAGGTTGCTGTAAATGCCAGATGCACTGCATATTTTATCGTGCCTCAGTTAGAGGCTCAGGCTTTTGCGAAGTTCATCTATACCGTAAAATTCCGAGCAAGCGCCCCCACCCGAGCAAGAGCCCCCCCCCCCCCCCCCCCCCCTCCAAACTTCACCGATATTTCACATTTCCGCGCCGTTCCGGGAAAGCGCTCCCCTCCCCGCTCCGCACCCGTATCACGCACCGCGCTGACCGCGCCCAGGCAACACTGGCCTGCGAAGTTCAGTCCAAAAATCCACTTCAATTCAATCCTACTTCGCAGCCCGACCAGCCCGGTCACTATGCGCCATTGTCGCTTTGTTTTGGGGGTGTCAGGTCGGCTATGCATTCTTACACAGTGGCAAAGAAAATCCAGGTCGTCCAATGGCATTGTGAAAACGGGAAAGACGTACACCAGACGGTCTCGACACATGAAGCTCGACCGGATACGGAAATGGGACAAGAATTTCGACAATTTGGTACAGTCAAACTACGGGAAAGCCAAAGTTCGACGAAAGCTAAGTAATGGCGCGCCGGTGTTCAGTGAATACGAGGACGACAGCGCTCTTTGAATATTTGGATCGCGAAAGAAGTGCAGAATAAGCCATTAGCAACCGGCTTCTTTCTGAAGAGGCTGTCAAAATAGCCAACGGCATGCAGTTTGGAAACATCGTGGAATGCTGCAAATTTCTAGATGCGGAGAATCTCTTGCTCGGGTCTATGTCCCGCGTCCGCGATGTATCGGCACTCGAACTAAGCACGCGCAACTTCTCCTGCCCTCTCTCCAAACAGAACTGCGCATTACTCTCTCCGCTCTCTCTCTCTACCAGCTGCGTGCACTGCGCGTGCGTTGGGCTTCTCCTCACACCGCGCGCGCACGCGCAACTCTCCCTCTTGTCTCCTCTCCTTCAAGTGTGAAAAAAATAAAATAAACGGCGAGCGGCGAGCTTCCAACTTTCTCGCCGCGAGCCGCGACGAAGGCTCGCGTAGGGGGACGCTAGGGCAGTCGGTGGCGCCATCTCTCGACGTCAGCACGCAACTGACTCTTTCCTCGGAACCACACGATGCTCCGCTCACCCCATGGGTCCCCTCGGAAGATGGTGTAATTTTTTTCTTGCGGCCGACTCTGAGGAGTCTTTTGGTGGTTTTGACAAGTGATTACATAGCAGTGAAAAATCTTTGGCCTAATAAAGTATATGTTCTAGAGAAAATAAGATATTACAACTGTGTGCACATGCGCTTTTTTTTCTTTTCTGGCACAGAAACATTTTTCGTCCCCATCTTGAATTTTGGTG
>JABSTQ010001961.1:0-74196 GCA_013358835.2 Ixodes persulcatus
CATGTAAAACTGCTACTCGGAGAAAGTGTATGAAGGATCACTTGGGTTTCCTGCAGACACATCGCGGGTGATGGTGTTGAGCCCAGAGGTGAGACATGTCTTTAAGTTGCAGTGACGACTCTTTCTGGCGCTCCGTCAACATCTCGGGGTCCTCGCCTTGTGCCTCTGCCATTGCGTGAAAATCCAGTGCTGCAGATTGGGTGAAAGAGCCGCCACTCGCGAAAGGGCGTCAAAAGCGGCATTATCGGATCCTTCTACGTGCCGGATGTCGACTATAATTCTGTGATGAATCCCAGCTGTCAGATTTCGCGGGCAGAATAGTTGGTGTGGTTGCCCCTTAAGGCAAAGGTGAGAGGCTTGTGTTGGTGAGTATGTGAAACGTGCTGCCTTCCAGGATGTGCGGAACTGCTTCACACTGAGAAAAATGGCCAGCAACTCTCGTCAAATGTGCTGTACCTGGTCTCCGGTGGCTTCATCTTTTGCAAGCAGAATCCGAGCGGGTGCCAGCCTCCTTCGATGTACTGCTGTAGGACGGCGCCGACCGCGACGCTCGAGGCATCCGTCATCACACGAAGCGGGGCATCGGCGCGTGGGTGAACGAGGACGGTAGCGTCGACCAGGGCTTTCTTGCGAGCGAGAAAGCAGAAGCCGCTGCGTCCGACCATTCGACCGGTGAGTTCGGTCCTTGTTTGGTGCGCAGGAGATCAGTTAGAGGCTGGAGAATCCGGGCACAATCAGGTATAAAACGTCTGGGAAGTTCAGAAGGCCAAGGAATTCGCGGAGCTTCCGCAGTGACGTTGGCTGCGAAAGTCGCGCACCGCTTACACATTGTCGTCTAATGGGATGATGCGGTTGATGTCACACGATGGCAAGGAAGTCGATTACCGAGACGCCGAATACGCACTTGCCTGGGTTCACGACGAGGCCGAAGGACCGGAGGCGCTCAAAGGGGAGCTGGAGGTGTTGTTCGTGTTCCTGGGCGGATGAGCTCGCGATGAGCAGATCGTCGCTGTAGGCGAACACGAAGTCCAGGCCTCGGGTCGCTTCGTTGATGAAGCGCTGAAACGTTTGGGCGGCGTTTCGAAACCCAAATGGCATGCGCACGTACTCGCAGAGACCGAATGGCGTTGTAATTGCCGTCTTGAGAATGTCGGAGGGCTCTACTGGTATCTGATGGTAAGCCTTCACCAAGTCGATCCTGGTGAAGATGGACTTGCCTGCCAGGTTTGCGGTGAAGTCCTGGATGTGCGGTAAGGGGTACCGGTCCGGGACGGTTTGGGCGTTGAGCGGCCGCGCGGTGATGACCGCACGGCCGCCAGTCACAACCGTGGCTTTGGGACGAGGTGGAGGGGTGACGACAAGTTGCTCGCAGAAAGGCGGATGATTCCCAGTTGCAGCACCAGGAAGCTGAAGCTCGGCTGGGGTGTTTGGCTCTGCAGCGGCTTTCTAGCATCCGGGAAGGACGTCTGGGTGCCACTGCAACATTCAGTGGTGTAGGTCCCCGGTGCACACCTGAGCAAAGCTGCCTTGCGCAAAAAACGCGAAGTGGCAACGCGCCTCTAGGTATGAGAGTTTTTTATTCACTTTGAGGTTAAGAATTTCTTGCTAATCTCTCCATGACTTAGAAGATCTCGAGTAAGCGGAGCGGGGCTGTTTGCAATTTACACAAAGTGCGTCGTGGAGCAAAAGTCTGCTGCGTGGTCAGTTTTGCCACACGTAGCGCATGTGGCTTTGCCGCAGCAGTTCTGTGAGCCGTGTCCAAATATTTTGCAGTTAAAGCACCGTCTGGGATTTGGAACTAAACGACGAACTCTGCAGTAGAGGTATCCATCTTTCACAGATTTGTGAAGTGTGGTGGACTCAAAGGTAAGCAAAATGTGAGCCGTGTCTGTGAGCCGGTCCAAATCTTCAGCTCTTGGCAAGCAGGCCAGCGCCCAGCCGGTGCTTTGTGCTTTTTTCTACTTCTGTGGCTGGTGAAGGCATTCACGGAGTGAAAAACTCAAGCTAGCTGGAAAACTGTGCCTCCGTGCGCAGCACGTAGGGCAAAAGTTCATAAGCATCGCTTACGGCAAGACTTCGAGCCTGAGTGCGTCGCGTGAAACAGCACTGTGGTCACGAAGAAATCTAAATCATAAACGAACAGCTGTGAAATGAAGAATTCAAAGAAATAAAATGTGTCCATCAACGGAAAATGCGCATGCAATTTAGGTCGGCGGAGTACCTTCGCCTGCCGTGGATCTCAGAACAGAAGACTACTGCGAAAAGTTCAGTGAAAGGTCACGAGTTCAACCCGGCTGAGAATTGTGAAGGCACCGCGCGCAGCCATCTGAACTATAATTCTTTTTTAAGGTGTCAACAGTTGTTTTTTTTTGCAACAAAATAAAATAAAAAGGAAACATGGGCGAACTGTAAAAAAAAAACGGTTCAATTGGCGGACGGCCAATTTTTATTAATATTTTTTTAAATATTATTCTTAAAGTCTCTTCGCCACAGTTATTTGTTTCCGATTGGAATTCCCTCCAGGATAGCATTGTAATTTTACAGACTGCTGCATACTTTTGAAATGCGCTCACTGCGTCGCTTAAAAGTAAGCAACTTGACAACTGTTGTACAACATTTTTTTGTTTCTGTGTGCATTGTGACGTCCCCCCCCCCCCCCTTTTGCGTAAAGCCCAGCGCCGACGATGTAAGGAAACAAAATATTTGATTAAATTACTTACTTTCTGCAATGAAACTGCAAATGATTGTCTGCTTCAATATCAGCAGACAATAATTAAAAGCTAATGCCGTCGACGCTGACAACGTACAACAATGGCTTAAAAGTTTCTATCTTAATACTTCGGAATGGAATAAATTGATAGAGCCGTGGTCGTACTACGTCATACAAAACGCAGTCTGCACACACTGTGTGAGACGTTTTAACGGGTCTGTGGGAGAGATCACGTGACCCTTCAGAATATTATAATAATAATAATAATCTTTATTTTTATGTGCCCAAAAACAACCCGGAGGTCTTCACTTTGGTGCACAACTCAATGCTAAAATCGAACAGAAACAAAGTAACACAATAAAAGCAAAGTAAAGCACAGGTCAAAGGTGTGTTGGAAGCGCTTCCAAATGTTTGCGGTAAACAGATATATCACTGAATATATCAATATTCGTATCATTAAGGTGATTATATAACGATTGTATACGTGACAGGGGCGAGGATCTACACATGGTATTGACATAAAAAGCAGTATGTTTCCTAGTTAACCGAGACGGGACATGAATGTTAATTCTGGATAAAAGCATATCGCTATCTATCATCCCATTTACTACCTTATGTAGAAAAATTAAGTCACGCTCGGCCCGTCTTTCGGACAATGAGCTCAGAGAAATCTTATCAACGAGAAAGTAATAACCATAATAAAAGCGACGTTGAAAAAAGCGGTCATAAACCATACGTACGAAACGCTTTTGCACAGTTTCAATTTTCGCTGACTGCGTTCCAGATATTGAGTTCCATGCTACAGATGCAAATTCAAGCCGAGATCTTACTAGGGAGCAAAATAAACGAATAATAGAGGCTGGGTTTTTAAACTGCTGCGTGATGCGAGATATTAGTCCCAGCATCTTAGTTGATCTGCCAACAATAGATGACACGTGTGGAATAAACGTCAATGCACTATCTATAGACACGCCAAGGTCTGTTACAGAAGATACACGTTCGATAGGAATCCCTTCTAATAGATAACTATTATGTATTACATTATAACATTTGCACAAAGTTAATACCTTTGTTTTTAGAGGGTTTAATGACAAGTCATTCAATTTGCACCACTGAACTATTCGCGACACGTCATGCTGTAAAGTATGGCAGTCAGCGAGAGTACGAACATTCATAAAAATCTTAATGTCATCTGCAAACAACAGCATTCAGCATTTTTCACATTGGACGATAAATCGTTTACAAAAATGAGAAACAAAAGGGGACCAAGAATAGACCCTTGGGGAACACCGGAATCGGAAAAGAAAGTTTTTGAGCGACTGTTATCTATGCGAACGCTGTTGAGACGACATGATAGGTAACTTTGGAACCATTTACACACCTGTGCACAACAACCATATAAAGACAATTTACGTAATAACAACTCATGATTCACTTTATCAAATACTTTTGACATATCAAAATAAATACAATCAATTTGCCCTCTGTTCATAACAAGAGGAACAGAATAGTTCAAAAATGAGGACAGGTTAGTTTCAACCGACCGTCCAGTCAGAAAACCATGCTGGCGAGTATCGAATTTCCTGTGGAAGTAAAAAAAAAAAAATTCGTTTGTGTATAACGCGCTCGAACACTTTGGAAACTCCCGACAATAAAGATATGGGCCGATAGTTACTAGAAATAGATCGATCACCACTTTTAAAAATTGGTACAACAACCGCAGATTTCCATAACGATGGAAAAACTCCAGAACTAAGAGAAAGGTTAAAAATGTGCCCTAAGATGGGTATGAACAGTTCACCACACCCCTTTATTATAAAAGATGGGATAGAGTCGGCCCCTGAAGATAACTTTAGTTTTAGAGTTTTTATGGCTTCAGCGATTTCTTCCAGGTCTACTCTAATACAAGACAAAAAGTCATGGCAGTCAATCTTGATATCCATGGACCGGACAACTTGTTGCCCGGTGCAACAGCATTTGCTAAAGTAATCGGCAAAAACATTTGCAACCTCATTAGCGGAGGCAACATAGCTGTCGTTATCTGAGTGGTTGCGTAGGCAAATCCCCTGGTTGGTATCACGTGTGTGCTGTTTTGCGAACCGCCAAAATTCTTTTGGGCACCGGTTCAAGCTGCGCTCTACTCGATCAAGGTACAAGTGCTTATCCCTAGAGTACAACTTTTTAGTTAGAGCCCGATATATGCTAAACTGGGCGTAAAATAAATCTGATCCAGTTAGTTTAAAAAGTCTATGAAAATGTTCTTTTTTACGCAGATAGGTTTTCAATTCCTAGAACACCAATCAGGATAAACTGAAGGCTTGAAAATGCGCTGTGGCACAAACATATCAATAGTGTCTTTAACAATGAAAGAAAACGTCACAGACGCCAACTCAGTATCAGTGATGGCCAGAACCGCGCTCCAGTCAAGGTTTTGGAAGTATTTATACATGCTCAAATAATCACCCTTGGCGTAACGATAGGTTGAGTGACCACGAGATACTGGCTTCTTATGTGGAAGGCGGAATACAACTACGAACGGTGGGTGAAACACATCTGTTTGCACTAAGGGGTTTATAACAGGGGTCACATATTCAACGGAGATGTTGGATAGAACGAGGTCAAGAACATTTCCAGCACTATTCTCGATTGTGTTCAGTTGATCGAGGTCACAGTAGTCAATGAACGAAAATAAACAGGATGCCTTATTTGTCGTTATAAGGTTCCTGCCATTAACAGATCTCAGCGACCAATTTACTCCAGGTAGATTAAAATCTCCATAAACCTGTACTCTGTACTTCGCAAAATCTATTTGTTCACTAATCTTATCAAAATGTTCCATAAAAAGGACTTGGTCATAAAGTGGCGGAAAATAATAGTTACCGACTAGGTAGTTAAAGCCATCGCCTGCCTTTATCTCTAGCCAAACACACTCGGAATATGATTCCAGGTCGGGGCGACGGTGCGACGAAAGAGATGACTCACAGGCAATTAAAACGCCACCCCATACTTTAGTCCAGTGGTCTGGTAATCTCTGTCCCGGAGATATACCTTGTAGCTAGGTGTAAAGTAGTGCGAGTCCGGTATCCCATCACAGAGCCAAGTTTCCGTGAGGCAAACAACATCAGACTTAGTTGTAGCTAGGTTCGGCTATATGCGTCGGGGAAGCCGTTGTACAATTTTGTATCGGGCGGCCGCGACGAATGTTAGAAATCGAGGAGGCTTTCCCCGTCTATATCCTGTCCCGGCATTGGTTAACGTGGCCCCTGCGAGGGGGAAAAGGGGCGCGTACGATAAAAGCCGTTCCGGAAAGGAGGTCGCTCCTCTCCATTTAATCTTTACCAGTTTCCTTCCTTCTCCACCTAGCACTGTCTTTCTTCGCCAAGTCCTTGCTCATGCCAGAGAGAAGAGCGTGGGGGAAATGGGAGGGGGACTTTTTGCTGTTTCTTTGACGGCAATTTGTTTTTAGTCAGTCGAAATACAGCTTTCGTTAGAAGTTGGTCACCCTGTTCTTTTCAACGTCAGCGAGCGCATACTAACAGACCGATCTCACCAGCCAGTTTAACTATGCCACCGCTACCGCAATGCATCGAGGGAACTTTAGTCCTCCTGCACGTTTGACAACCGCGCTGGAGCTCGGTGCGTGTAGAGCACGAGACAGCAAGAGCCCTTTCATGTCCGGCCGTTTGCCTCCCGTGAACTAAAGTTAGGGGCGATGTCCTAAAGGTGCTGCGTGAAGTTCTGTCCCAGTACAACCAAATCCAAAGGGCCGTGCTACACAAGTTTTCAAAATATGAAGCACATATAAATTTGGGGTTGGCTGCTATCTCTGACCAACAACTGCAGGGGCCACTCTTTCCATCACTTTCCTTATAAGACTTTGAGATTGTCCAAAAAAAATACGCAAGCCATGGATAACCCCAGAAATTGTAAAAGAAATTCGTATAAGAAGCGTCCTATGTCAAATATTTCTAAAATATCGGGACATAAATGACCTTAAGGTTTTCAAGTCTTTTAGCAACCAATTAACAAAAAGACTGCGCTTTGCAAAAGCAAAGTATTTGGAAGTTCATTTCTTTCCACTTTGGGTAACAGTAAAATAACTTTCAAAAAAATTAATTCACTACTAAATCAAAATTCAGTGCCAAAACCAATTGAAACGCTTATAAAGAGTGATCGGCAACTTAGTGGCTTAGAACTAGAAAACGAATTCAATGACAACTTCGTACTTCTTTTTGATAACATTCCAAGCAGCACGAAATTTGGCCAGGCATTGGCAAATTGCTGGCTATGGTCTTTTGGCCAATGACCAAAGAGTCACACCTCATCGGCCAATGTTTGGCCAATGACTGATGGACAGTGGCCATTGGCCAATGGCCAGAGGAAGGCCAGTCATCGGCTAATGACTGGTCGCTGTCTGGCCACTGGAATAGGACAATTGCCAGCCATTGGCCAATGATTCGTCAAATCTCTGCTGCTTGGGATAGTTTCCAGCACGTGTGGAGAAGCTTCTTTGCCTTCTAAGCTCATAAAGAGTAACTCAGTTTTCCTTAGCCCTATGGATGAAGCTGAGATAATCTCGAAGTACTGGCAATTAAAAAAAAGATAGAGTACGGACTGTGATAACATTCAGGTACACACTATCAAACTCGTAATAGATCTGATAGCTTCTTGTTTGTCACATATCTTCAACCTTTGCTTAGAAACGGGAGTGTTCCCAAAACGTATGCAAGTCTCTAAAGTGTCTGTTATATACAAAAAAGGTAACAAATAACATATTGGAAACTTTATAGGCCTAGTTCTATCCTACCTATCGTTTCAAAAGGATTAGAAAAGCTATTGCATGATCGCTTGACAGTATTTCTTAATAGACACGATATCCTACCTTCCTACCTTGGCTGCCCTACGGCGGCCGGTAGTATCAATAAATAAAATAATATGCTCATTCCCAGTCGATTTAGCTTCCGTAAGAATCATTCTACTGAATCAGTTTTACTCACTCAAAAAGAATTTATTTTACAAACCTTTGAAGAAAAAAAAATTGTACTCGGGGTCTTCACTGATTTCAAAAAGGCCTTTGGTCTGCTAAACCACAAAAATACTACTTCATAAACTCGAGCGCTATGGTGTGCTAGGACACGCCCCTTCTCTGCTCAGTTAGTATTTACAGTACAGACATCAATACGTTAACATAAATGGACGCTGCTCAGAAGAAAAACCTATTCTCTTGAGTGTTCGGCAAAGAAGTATACTTGGCCCCCTTCTCTTTAAATTCATATTAATGATATACCCAGCATTAATTTGAACACAAAGTTTGTTACATACGGAGATGATACTAGCCTGTTTTTCCCTGGTAAACAACCCGATGATATTATAACTATAGCAAGTCATACTTTGTTAAAACTGCACGAATGGGCGTCGAGAAACTTCTTGAAGATTAATACTGCAAAAACCAAGGCAGTTCTTTTTCGTCCAAAAAATGAAGTAATCTATATTTCGAAACAGGTCCTTACAACTCATGCATTATTGAATTAACAAACTCGTTTAAAACCCTTAGAGTGTTGTTTGCGGAGGACATGACTTGGGGGGAATAAGCAGATATATTCTGTTACATCGGGATTAGCGCAGACAGTCGGTCTAGCACGACTTCCAGCTCCATACTTCCTACAAAAGTTAAATTTTTACTGTACAACTCTCTGCTTTATTCCCATACTACTTATTGCTATATCGTGTGGGGCACAACCACGATTACCAACCTAGAAAGAATCTATGTATTGCAGAAAAAGATGTTGCGCTCCATTTGTAATACCTCTTTCGATTGCCAGGCTTCGCCGTTGTTTGAGTGACTTTCAGTTATAAACTTTTTTTATTTGTATACCTATAGGTTAAGTCAGAGCTCTCGATCAGAATTAAAACGTAACGCGCAAAATCTAGAATGACTGTCTTCATTAACGTGAAACGATCTCGCTTACTCAACCCGTCATAGCGAATACTGGAAGGTGGATATATGTAGAATTAATTACAGAACCCAAACGCTGAAATACTTCCTTCCCAAAACTCTGAACGATCATTTTGATAACAAAATAAATTTGATTAATACTACATAATACAACCTAAGATCAAAATACTTGTAATTCTGTAAGGTTCTGCTTGCTAAGATGGTGTTTACATCTTTCAACATGAAAGATATATTTTGTGTATTTCACATGCGAATATTTTTGTTTTTGTTTACTTCCTTTTTTGGTGCTTGACGTAGCATGTTTGCCGTCGAAATTGCACTATGATACATGTTTTTAGAAACTCTTTAGATACTTATATTCTTTGACAAATCTGTCTATGGAGTGTTTTCGTTCTGTTTCTGATATTGTTTGTTTACCATGTAAAGGAACTAAGTTCATGTTTCAGAAATCTCTGGATCTTTTAATTTTGTAACATGCTTTATCTCAGATGTTTCTATTATTTTTATTGCTGCCCATATAAGAGAGGGGACTGAGGGCTCGTGAAGCTGCCTTTGGGTAGCCTTTTCCCTTTTTCTCCGCCATCAATGAATGGAAATAAAAGGATTTATTGTTATTATTATTAATATCTGTTCTCACGACTCTGTTGATTAGATCTATGAGAAAAACCTCAATGTATACAAATCGTTGGTAGTTAGATTCCGAACTCTATTGACACATACCCTAAGCACCACTCAGCACAGCCACCAGGTGCCGCCATATTGAGAGTATGAAGATAAAGCCAGGAGACAGCCCATGTTTCGTCATTAACACTTCCTCTCTTTGATTTTTATTTTTTGAAGTCAGCAGTGTATAGTGGCCTTAGAGTCGTCATAAAAATATATATATATTTTATGAATGACTATAATAATTATTACAAACATGCAACTTGAGACACCTCTTAGCGTTTTCGAAAATGTTTTCGCCAATTTCGTCACCTCTAAAAATAAACGAGAAGAGCTCATATTGGGGGAGGAGGACGTAAACCTTGACGAGCTCTCTCGTGTGCCAGAATTTGTTTTTTAATATTTGCTTTTATTGCTTTTTGCCATGCGCTTTTTCCGATGTTTGGGACGGTAAAACAATATTTATCTTAGGGTTGTCAGTGACCCTTGAAGTTATTCAATTGAGTGCATAAGCTTGACAGTGGCACGTTGACGAAAATACCTTCTGGAAACAACATTTAGACTTGGCTAAGACGTGAGCACCACAGGGTTTTGCGTGGCCCTAAGATTATCTGCGTCATGGTATGTTCATTCGGAGTCACCCTTTCTTAACTCCATACAAAACGTTAACAACAATATTTTTCAAAGTACACACCAGCCAGGCTTCCAAGGACGTAGCATAAAAAGAGATATTGTTATCAATGTTCGCCAGCGTGTGCCTTCGTAAGCCGTTGGGTGCCTGTTGAGTCCTGTTCCCGCTTATTTGTGAATATGGGCTAGTCTATAAGTATAACAGAGCTGCTGAGCCCGTGCTACTGAGTCACTAAAATTCAAGCTAAAGGGCACCAAAACAGAGTATAAATGAATAAGGAAGTGCTATGTGAATTAAGCAAGCCTTAAAGGGTCCATTAGAGGGTCTATTGAAAAAGGGTCGATTGAACCACCAAAGCGAATATACACATTTCGTGATTACAGCCACTTTTCCGTCTGGATTGAAATGTGAACGACTGACTCATTTGTTTTGGTGCAACTCTAAAGTAAACCCTCAAATTATTGACATGTATGGTTGTTATTTTGTTGTTGTTGTTGCTGCTGCTTCTCCCCGTCTTTTTGGAGTTTCTGTGAATTTATTGTTATTTTATCTTAACAATTGCATGGTTCAATCATTCTTAATATTCATCATTGGCATAGTTATTGCTGTTGTGGTTATCGAAAGCCACGATGAATAGCCACGTTTTCTCAATAACCAGGCTTTACTTTTGCTGACATGCTATTTATCATCTCTAGATGAATATAGTTAATGAAAGAAACGGCAAACAAAAATAATGCCAAATCCAACATTCAAATTCTCTCGAGCTCTCCAGAAGGATCACTCAACATACTGCATAACTTGCAAACCGAGCAGACTGCCTAATGGCGAATTCCACGGGTCGTTCTAGAGCGCTCCGGGATTGACTTTTCTGGATCGCATCTATTTCACTTGGCGATCGGGATCAAGACGGACGTGTTCCATTCGTCGTTTTGGATCAGCTCCCACTCCAGATCTCGATCCGGATCCGAGAAAAGTCGCTCCGCCGATTTCGGTGGATTCAACCGGAAGGCAGCCTGGCCAGCCACTGGCGCGCACACATGTGGCTTCCTTTCTCGCCGGGCGTCTTGCATCTCGCCTCGGAAGACTTCGTAATGACCGCTCGCGAAGTTCCGCCGGTGCCGGCCGCGTTACTGCAGCTGCTGCTTGATGACAGTTCGTCGTCAAGTTGCCCTAGCAGCTCCTCCAGCTGCAGCAACTCGAGTAGCAGCGACGACGAGGATTGCTTGTATCTCCCGTATCACTTCGACTGCCCTTTCGGACCTCCGCAGGATAGACCGAAAATAGGGACGTGCTTGGGCACAGTTCACGGGTATTCTGATGAAGAGGCAAGTGAACCACGCTGATGCCATCGCTTCTTGACACGCATATTTCACAGCATTATTAACTTCGCTTGTGCGTTGAACACGCGTCGTTGGCGCTTGATTGCTAAAACATGTGCTTCGAGATCCGGGACCGCGGGAAGAGACTTCCCGGGAAGGTGAATGATGAGAAGGCATCCGCCGATCTCGGAGGAGTGGTCACGTTCCATAGGGGATCTGGAGGCGGAGCAGCTCCGTTCGGATCGCGTGCTCCATCCCAAATGTAGTCTACTGATCTCGGCGCGCTCCAAAACGAGCAGTGCTATTCGCCATAAAAGGCACGATTAATTGGCCATCTTTTTGTTTTTTCTTTTTCCTGGTTTGAGATTTTTCAGCATTCATTTCACTCCACCAAACTTCTCGTAATGGCCGTCGGGAACAAGCTGTACTCTCCCCATATTACTATACGTAGTCGACGTCACGATTTCAGTGCTGCCAGTAGAGCCTTGCAGCAAGTAGGAGAAAAAAAATTCAATAATTTATTTTACAAAAAAATATTGTCACTTGTAATTTGGGTTACTTGTTCATATGCGTCTATTGATGTGGTGAGGCAATTGTGAGTCAAATTAGTTACCGTAAAAAGTTTGCCCTCAAACATCTGCAGACTATTGGAAAAAACAGTCGGAGTAGCGCATTGTCACATTAATCGTTTTCTGAATCACTCTTCGTGATAGTGAACTTTCTCAGTTGACGGACCTACAACATATGTAAACCAACGCTTTTGAGACATTTTAGACGGCCCACGAAAATTGGTTTCTCGACGTATCGCGCTGCAGTTTACTACAGAGCAGGGTTGGGAGGTATCGCGATACAAATGTATCGTGATAGTATTTTAGAAATGCATTTTGTATTTATCTTTCTGCATCGCAATACTAATTTGCAACTGTATTTTGTATTCTTGTATCGAAATGCATTTTCGGGTGTATCCCTGGTATCAGATCACTTTTAGGGCTCATTAATTTTGTTACAATTTTAAAATAATTGTTGATCTCCGCACAGAGAATCAAGACCAAGTTTCTTCCGAGACGCTTTGTGTCTCTGACCATACATGACTCCCTTTGTTGTACAAAAGTTGAGAAAGGTTTTCCCGCACTTTAGGTGGTCAAAACTTCTTGTAGATTCCCGGAAAAGCTAAAGGTTCTGTCGGCATACCCAAGTAACAGATGAAAGAATGCGGGTCCCTTTAACTTCATTCCACGTTGACGTTGTAAAATCACTGCTGAAAGAAGCGCCTGAATTGGGCTTAATCAAAGTGACTTCTCGAGGCTATTTGGGAGCACACAAAACAAATTTAGAGGTACCTGGGATTTTGCGTCAAAAAGATAAAAGATGTCGAAATAAAACTGCGCTCCAGCCATGGTGAAAAATCGCTTGCTTTTCTTACTACTTTCCAAAATACAATATGTCAATTCTGCTGTAAATTTGACTCGAGCCAAAAAACGTCAACGTCTAAGTTCAGGCTCAATATTGCAGTGCGTACTCGTTTGCTAGTTAAAAAATAAAATATCGTATTCCAGGTCCTGCTTCTTTTTTGTTACTCGTATTCACTAAGGGTGCACCAAACACCTACAGTAATGCTTTTTATAACAATGTGTTTCAGTGTTTGTATTTCCGCGCCACCGAAATGTATTCCTATATTTGTATTCTTCAAATGTATTTCTGACACGTACCGCGATACGCTTTTTAATATATATTTTACTATCAGTCGTTTAGCTGTTTTTGCAATGTATCCTAATATTTGTATATCCAAATACTTTTGAAAGTATTTCTGCCCAACCCTGCTAAAGAGGTGTGAGAAGTCAGTGGAATTTCGCGGTAGAAAAATAAAAAAATTTAACTAACGTCGTTAAAAAAAAATCAGCCTTTCCACTTTGGTGAAGAAGGAAGAGCAGCAGAGCTGTAGCTTCTGTTCTCGGCCGTGGCTTTCCAGTCGAGCGATCTGCTCTTCTTTCGCAAGGGAATCTGAAGCGCTCGACGCAGTGGAACTTTAGGCGATAGCGGCTTCGCGGCGGTTGCGAACCATTCGTGCCGCTGCGCACATCGCCGCTCGTTCCGCTCCCGCTCTTCGACCTCCGAACAAGGGTTGCCGCCATCTATGAGCGACGGTGACAACCAGTTGTCGCCGTCGCTCATAGAGCGTGTATCACTGCTGCGTGCACCACGCAGCAGTGATACACGACCGCACGCCGGAACGATGCGCATCCAGATCGAAATGGGCAGGGGTGGTGATTAAACCCAGGATCCCTGAGTCCGGCAGCGCGAGCTTTCGCTCCACGTGCTTCGAGTTGGTGTGCACTAGCCCACTAGGCCACCGATCCCCCTAGTTTGTTAAGCATAGTACACGAAATTCCCGCAAAGGACAAACACAGGAAGAAGTAGACAGGACAGAGCTAGCGCTTTGCCTCTGTCCTGTCTACTCTTTCTTCCTGTGTTCGTCCTTAGTGCTAATTTGTGTACTATCTTGAAGAGGAGAGGGCAAGGATAGGGCACGGAGGAGGAGGAGGGGAATGCCCTCCCCTCCGAACTCACAAATGAGCACAAAGGACGAACACAGGAAGGAGTAGACTGGACAGAGGCAAAGCGCTCTGTCCTGTCTACTTCTTCCTGTGTTCGTCCTTTGCGGGAATTTCATGTACTATCTTGAGCAGGAGGAGGGGAGGCTACGGAGGGGAGGGTATGCCCCTCCTCCTTCTCCGTGCCCTATCCTCGCCCTCTCCTCCTCTTCTTCTCCTCCCCTCTTCCGCCTCCCCTCCTCTCCTTCTCCCCTCCTCCTCTTCCAGTCCTCCTCCGGTCCTCGATCCTTCTCCCCATTCCCTCCTCCTCACCTTCTCCTCCCTCTCCTTTGATCGTCCTCCTCTCTCTCCTCCTTCTCTCCCCTTCCACTTCTCCTCCGCTCTCCCCTCCTCCTTCTGCGTACCCTCCCATCCTCCTCCTCCGTACCCTAACCTCCTCCTCCATCATACCCTCCCCTCCTCCCACAGTTTCCCCGATAAATTTAGCTGAAAAATTAACGCCACGTGACCTCAACACCAATTCAGCTTCCCCGCAAAATTTAGGGGGCAAAATGACGTCACATCACTTGGTGTCACGTCACCTATGAACGAATTCAGTTTCTCCGCTAGATTTAGCGATAAAATTGAGGTCACGTGACCTCAACACCATTCCAATTCCTATCTAAATTTAGCGGGGAATTTAATTCGTGTTGAGATCATGTGACGTCAATTTTCCAACAACATTTAGCGCGGTTTCGCCGACGGCGACGCCGACGCCGCGAAGCACGGAAACGGGCGCCTAAAGCAGAAAACAGATGAGCGGCAAAAATGGGCGCCGCGCGCTGATTCCCGTAGCAACAGCCAAGGACGCTGTGACCTGGACCTATGCCAAGCCGTCACGTCACAGAGGGCGCGCAGGTTGCCATGGAAACTGCCGCGCGGCGACCGTTTTTGTCGCTCATCTGTTCCCTGCTTAAAAGCCGCGCTCTAAAGAGAAAAACAAAGAATACCCATGGTATTTGCAAGGAAGGCCGTCGAGCGAAAGTGCGCGAGATCTCTGAACTATACATAATGCAAATCTTAGACGGCCCGCGAAAATCAATTTCTCAACGTATCGCGCTGCAATTTACTACAGAGGTACTTAGAAGCAGGTGGTGGAAGTTTACAGCGAAATAAATAAAAAAATAACTTGCGTCGTTAAAAAACAAACAAACAAACAAACAGAAACTTGTTTTGGGCAAGACTACGCCGCCACTTCCCGGACGATGCACGCGTGCCGAGAAGTGCTGCCGACAGCTTCCGTCGTGTCGTGGGGGCGCCAGCCATTTCGGGTTCTTTTGCGGGATCATCTGCTGTCACAAAGCGAATTGGCCAGCAGTAGTAGTAAATACGTTTATTGAAAATAAAAAGTGATTGTGTTGTTGCCTCCTTGTTGATACCATCTGGAACGACGGGGAGGTACAATATGAGAATGGGGAAGGGAATCAGATGTAGGGGGTGGGGCCTGAAGGGTGAATAAAACTGAGCAGTGATGACAACATTGGTTTTCTGTGAGCGTTCCTGACGCTTGAGCAGGTCCACTCTGTGTAGATTGAAGGCCTTGCTTCTGGCGGTAATTCTGAGATGGCTTCTAGTCTTCGGTTCTCTGTGGCCTCGCGATCCCTCGACGCGGCGTACACCATCTGTCGGCAGCACTTCCCACTACCCGTGCATCATCTGCGAAGTGGCGCTGAAGATTGCCCAAAACAGGTTTTTGATTTTTTTTTCCGTCGATGAGAAATCCTTTGCTGACGTCATACTCGGCATTCGGCCTATCGTGGAAGACCGATCAAAGCGACGCTTTCGATCGCTCACCTCGCCAATACGCGCTCCCGCCTTTTAAAATAATCCACGAACCTAATTGCATGCTTTCGCAGAACGATAAACTGGCAATCCTTACCTCGTTTCGTCTCCGTTTCACGTAAGCTCCTCGGGTTCGCTGAGGTGCCTGCCTCTATGTAGGAAGTTGCTCGGAACTGCGTCGCGCTTCAGACGAGCAGTTTTGACGTCCATGCCCATCTCATTCATCAGTCGCACCTTGTCGTCGTAGGCTCCAACCGAAAAATGTTCCGAACACAGAACGCTGTGCTTGTTGGGCACAAACTTGTCCCTTCGCATGGCAAGAACCCATTGCTTCGACAGTTCGGGGTCCGCGGGAAAATGATGAAAGCGTACCGAGCAACCACGTCGATATCGGTTTGTGCAACCGACGGCCGCACAGAAGTTCGGCATGAAGTAGCGAGCCTGTCCGTCGAGCTTGCCACAAAGTCCACACCAACAGAAAAAGAAGAAACTAAACTGAACAAACGCGAAACAAGAGAAAATCAACACACCCAAAAAGAAACTAAACAGTTGAGTAACAACGACGCACGATGCTGGCTTTGCCGGAGGAGACGAAGAGCACACACGAGTCGAGGGGAGAAGGTCCTTTTGTGACGTCATCAGACGTCACATTTTTCCCTTCTCCTTTTACTCCCCTCTAACACTGCCGCGGAGGGAGTGGTTTTAACGCAACTTTTAAGGCGTCTTTTTAGGTAACGCGGGCATGAAATAGCCTACATTTTGCGATATTCGTGATGCTTTAAGTTCGATTAAAAAGAATCAAGTGTTTTAATTAAATTCAAAACCGCTTCAGCTTCCCTTTAAGACCGCTATGAACCATCATCGTAGCGACGAGCGTTCCTAGCCAATACAAGCGTCTTGGGGCTGTGCATGGATTCCACTTATCAATCATGCTTATCTCGACGTATCTCTTACAACGGTATTGTCAATGCCTTCCGTCGTGCTGTGGCTGCACGAGCACGCTCGAAGCTTACGAGACGCCGAAGCATTATCGAAGCCAGGAAGCTCGCGCTGGAAATGTTGCAACTGAAAAACCTCTCTGCCGTTATCATCCTCTCAGCGACTATGCGGTGCGCAAGTTCGTCTGCTTCTTTTGCAGGGGTTGTGTGGACGTCAGAGCGCCGAGCTCTGATTGGTTCTGAATGAAGAAGAGTGGGTAGACCTCAAGGCAGCTTGCTTTGAGGTCTACCCACCATCCTCCAATCAGAGCCAATGAGAGCTCGGCGTCTTTCTAACGTCACCGCAACTCTTGCGCGAAAAGCAGACGACTTGCTCTCCGCATAGTTTGAAGAGCGGTGGTTGCCGGCCGCGACTTTACCCAATGAGCTGTGACATCACCCTGCGGAAACTTGTCGAACTTATCAAACGACCCACGTATATATGCTTCATTCGTGACCAAGATATAGAGATATCTGCCTCGGCGGGTTCTCGGGAACGGACGTTGACATGTCGACGATGGCATTTTGATAATCGTCGGAGATTAGAAAATGTTCCAGAGTGACCTCTCCTGAGAACAATTCTCCGCGGCATTTTTCGGAAATTATAAGGAGTACCGGATATTTTTATTTTCTTTTTTCGGTATTAAAATATGGAATAGAGAAATTTCCCGCATAAATTCAAATTGTAAAAAAAAAAATTTTGTCTAGTATTTTTTTTGGGTTTACCCGGAAACTCGGAGCATTTCAATAAACGCGCGAAGGGAAGGCCAAGTCGAGCGTAATCTTCTCCTCGATATAATAGAATAGAATATAATCGATTTATCTTATTTGAAACAGATATCCATTTATATAAAGTACATTATCGGGCGCTAACCCTACGGGACCTGATAAGGGTAACCCATTTTTGTAATGTCGCCTTCAGAAAGCGAGCATTTCTCGACTTCGACAGCTCTATTTACCCGGATATAACAGCCCTTACACAGGAATCTAGAAGGCTTTATCTAGCGTGACGCACGACGCTGTTCCGCGATAACGCAGCGTATCGCGCCTGGAGACGGCCGCGGCGAACCATCTAAGGGAGTCAGTTGGTGTTGCAAGAGGGAATAGCAGTCGCATTTGGTAAGCGTGCTCTGAAGAGCGACGTCCTCCTTACCCTCTATTAGCGGCGAGATGTTTTTGTGGCGCCCTCCTATGCTTACCTCTCGTGACGTCATTGCCCTGTGAACAAGAAGTTCGATGGTGTTTGTAATTAGCAGGGTGGAAGCTGGAAATCATTGCGCTTTTACACCGATACTGCCAACACCGTCAAAATCGAAGTTCTTACTTCACTCTCATTTTCGTCGATGAGGAATCCTTTGCTGACGTCAAAGTCAGCATTCGGCCAATCGTGGAGGGCCGACCACCGCGACGCTTTCGATCGGTCAGGTCGCCAATAGCGATCCCGAACAAAATAGGGGGAAGGACGGGGGGGGGGGGGGGGATTTCCTTACTCGGAGTTAGAAACTTTCGCGTCAGTTACCTGAAAATCAGGAGCAAACTGTCAGCTTGGTGCATAGCTTTCACGTTAATTTTGAGTTGTAGGCGTCCAATAGTATCGCTAATATACGGGTAGAAATTGTGGGAGCGAAGGTGATGAAAGCGCGCGGGGAAGTAAGAGCGCCGAGTTCTGGTTGTAATGATTTGAGGTAGAGGTCCTTAGAGCGATAAACTGGCAGCTGAAAGTGACCCCCAAATGGCCGCCGCCATGTTGCACATTTCGGGCCACTAGACACGTGACCTTATAGTTTCACGTCTAGATTTTAACGAAGTACTGCGCACTAATATTATCTTATTGATCTGTAAAAAAAGTACCGACGAGTTATGTTTCGTTCGTTTTAAGTCCAAGATGTGCTTTTACAACAAAAAGCTCGAGCAGCTTCCCAATGCCTCCGCTAGATGCCGTAAGCAGCTGTCCTGTATTTTGGGTTTTTATCGGAGCTAGACACTGATCTCTGGAGATAATAGTATTGAAAAAATAGTTTATCATGTTGTTTACAGCGATAGCAATACAAATCGTGGCTCAGTTTTTCGTAAAATTTTCAGAATTTGGTAAGGTCACGTGTCTATAGTCGGTGACAGGTTAATAACGAAGTGGAAGCTCATCCCACCCCTTTCCACTTCAGCGGAGCGAACGGTGGCGAGGAGGTCGCATCCTTTCCGGCGTTTGCACTACTAAAGTGGAAAGAGGTGGGAGGAGCTTCCACTTCGTTCTTGACCTGTCACCGACTATAGTGGTCGAAACTCTACAACATGGTGGCAGCCAAGGGGGAGGGGGGGGGGTAACTTTTGCCTGGTGAACGGGATACCAGTTTATCGCTCTCAGCCCCTCTACCTCGTTGGTATACACGCAAAGCTGGCTGCCTTTGTCTCTACTCACGGTTGGAACACGAACGCCCAGCGCCGGACACTGGCGTCTGGCGTTCGAACGCGTTTGAACCGTGAATAGAGACGAAGGAAACTGGCCTTTCGTCTACCCACAAATCATTCCCGTCAGAGCTCGTCGCTCTTACGCTCTCATCTACCCCTCTCCTTCAAGTTTACACTTGTATAGTCACCGAGAGATTGAGAAAGATATTACCAGTTTTTTCGAACGCCCTGCCTCCAGCACGCACGTGTTTCATGCCTTCCGCCGTGCTTCGGCTGAACGCGCACGTGCTGAAGGTGCACGATGCGGCGAAGCGTTGTCGAAGGTATACGGAGCGGAAGTTCGTCTGCTTCTTGCACAGGGGTTGCGATGATGTCAGAACGCCGAGCTCTTATTGGCCGATTGAAAACAATAGTGGGCAGACCACAAGGCGTCAGCGTTGGGGTCTACCCACAATCCTTTCAATCAAAGCCAATCAGAACTCAGCGTCGTTCTGACGTCACCGCAACCCCTGTGCAAGATGCAGACGAACTTCCGCTCCGCATAGGGCGCTCGCCCTAAGCGGAGTGTTTTCTTTGTGTAAGTTTGCTTTCCTGCAAATTTTATAGAACAGATACACCACCTGTGGGCAACGCTGGACAAATTCGTAGTGCGATAGGTTAAGGAACCGAGTTTTCCGATCGATTTTAAACGCCTAGCCGCTATTTCAAACTCCCTGTAGATGTCGGGCGTGTCAATGGAAATTTAAGCAAAACTTGTTGGTATTGTTTTTTATTTCGAAGGTACACCTTGTCACTTTTAAGGCAGTCAAGGGTTGCTGTCTAAACATCAGCAATATCGAATGTAACCTTTTGCATCATACTTTACTTCGTAACCGTACTTCTCAAAGTAGCACTCTTCCCTAACTACAACAGTCCCGTAATGTCCATCCAGCAGGTACACCCTCCAGGGGCAAGAAGACACTGGCAGCCTGAGAGACCATGGAAGCTTCCAAGCGACGCCCAACCTACCAGGTCATAGACGGCGACAAAGTTTCCATTCAGATACTTCCAGACATCTACAGACAGGCCCTGAAGTTTGTTCCGGAAGAGGGAGACATTGTTCAGACTACATTTCCCAGATGCGGGTCTCACTGGGTCCAGCAGATCGTTCAGCTGATTCTGAACAAGGGAGAGTCGGCCAAGACGTTCGCCGAGCTAGCCAGAAGGGCGCCCTTTATCGAGTTCTCGGGTGAGCTGTCCAAAAGCTCACCGCGGCTGATTAGGACGCACCTTCCCCTAGGCAAGATTCAGTTTAACGACAAGGCCAAATACATCTACGTTGCCCGTAATCCGTGGGACTGCTGCCTGTCCATGTTTCACTTTCTCCGGGAACTGCCGGGCCTCAATTTCGAAGACGGACTCTTCGACGACTGCGTCGATTCCTTCATCGAAGGTACAACGGGCGGCGGCGACTGGTTTCAGCACGTACTCTCGGGTTACAAGCTCAAGGACCAGCCCAACGTTTTCTTCGTGACTTACGAAGAGCTCAAAGCAAAAACGACCGACGTGGTTCTCAGGCTGGGGTTCTTCTTGGGAGAAGAGTACGGACTCATGCTCCAGAAGGACCGACAAGTTCTCCAGAGTGTTCTTGAGAAGTGCAGCTTTAGCTATATGAAAAGTTTCATGAAAACGAATACTAATGAGATAATGCAACTTTTTGTAAATAACCCTAGTGTAGAAACGCAATCCGACAAACCGGTCGAAGTGAACATTGTTCGTCATGGAAACGTGGGTGACTGGAAAGGACACTTCACGGACGAAAACATCGAAAAGATCAGGGCGAAGATTGAGGATACCTTTAGAGGCGTCGACGTAATGAGCCTCTGGAAAGACGTGTAGAGGAACCGATAACTGGAGTATCTGATTTACCGTAAAGCCGCAAGTTGAAACTTCAGGTCTGATTGACATACTCATGTTGCAGTGAATAAACAGCCGTTTATAAAATATTTCGCAGCAACACCCCCCCCCCCCCTTGTTTTTTACTGGTTATTACGTATCAGTAACTTATCGCAATGAAAGATTTAAGGGACGTTTTCACTTGAGTTCGGCCCATCTTGTCAAAGGAACTCATTTAAAAAAGTAGGAAGCTAAGAGTTTGGTCAAACAAAAAAATTAATTTCAAGTTTCACGTAGCAAATACGTCGAAAATTCAATTTGATGTTTTCTCAACTTTGGCCGTTTACACAATTGTCGAGTTCACTCAAGCTGCTCATATCTGTGTGTTTGTGTGTGTGTGTGTGTGGGGGGGGGGGGGGGGGGGGGAGTAGCAGAGACTTTTGCGATCTCTTAGGGCAATTCCATGCCAGGGCACTCTATTTTGCGAATAAAAAGGGTGTATTACTCGAAATAAGGTTGCTGAAAGTATGTAGTTATGGGTGTTAAACCCTGTAACACGCTTCTTGCAGACCTTTTCAGTTTGTACTAAACCGACGGATAGGAGGGCCCCGCGGTGAAATAAAATTTATTTATAAAACTAACGCGTTGTTTACAAAACAAATATATTAAATACATTGCGGCATGTAGGGGGTTATGCACCTTAACGTAGATATTATATTCTTGCATAGCTGACCGCCTTAAAAGAAAGAGAGAGAGAGAAAGTAGTAACAGAAGAAATAACTACCTTAAGCACTAAAGTTCTTATACTTTTCACACTTTCGCCGGACACCTTCTCCAACACGAATTCGAGTTCAAAATAATTTTAATTTTATTACACCATGTTTTTTCTTTCTTGTGGGTCGTCTTTACAGAAGGCTGCAGACAAGAATAAACACTCTCAATAATAATGCATATAAAATATCAAACAATGTTCAAACTAAATAGTTGGGCATAACACAGACACCGACGATTTTTTAATGAAATAACAAAATAATGCCTTATTCTATCAAGCGTTTAGAACATGGGGCAAAAGGCGACTCTAAAAGCCGACCAGAGTCCTCATTCTCCTTTACAAAAGGTAGGGCGCAAACGAGCTGACTAAAACCCCGAGACTGGGACGAAAAGGGACGGACAAACGCAAAAGACTCAAACTTTGTGTTTGCCTGTCGCTTCTCGTCCCAGTCTCTCGGTTTTCAGTCCCCTGTACAGTTTATGGTGTATTCACACGGCGGATAAATTAATTAAGGGAACCAGATCCGCTGACTGGAAAAACTTGCGTATGACGTGACCTTGAAGTCATTACGGACATGTCCACAAGTCCGCGGATCCGGCGCTAAATCCCAACCTTACCATGGACCGAGGTGAGGAGTTCGAGTCCGAGCTCACAGCTCCGGCTGCTGCTTTCGCTGCATGAACTACCAAACAAGATCGGCACCTCTCAAAGTTGTGACCGTGCTCCAATTTCGCTGCACTCCAGGTTAAAGGTGCCAGGAAATGAATTTTTTGGCTCAGATAAATTATTTCTGATTAGGACTTCACTAATCGCGCATATCGTTTAGTGGTCCAAAAGAAAGAGGGTAGAGAGTCAAAAACCAGCTTTTCGGTACGAACATTGGAAAACTTTGCAGGCTATTTCGTACCTCCGTTCCTTCGAAAGCTCCCCGCCTTTTCACTGTGATACATCCGCGGTACCCACAACGCGTCAGCCGACCCCAGCTCAGGCATTAGACACGAGAACTGCGTCACTCGGACGTATGCACTCGTCAGCAATCAATCCGTCAACTAATATTTTTATCGCGTTCGTGGCCAATGAGTGCCTTGACGCCACCTATCATCGCTTGCGAATGACAAGCTCTATGGTGTGCTTAAAAAGAGCGCTAGAAGCTTGGAGTCGTCTTACCAGTGACCAAGCCTGTGAAGACGAAGTGATTTCTCAATTCGGTTGTAAGTTGAAGATTAAAGCTAAGAAGGAAAAAGTAGAAAAATCGTTTCATGGCTCCCTTAAAGGGTAACTGCAAAGAAAAAAAAAGTGTTTTTTTAAACAGCCTAATTGGGACAAGCATGTCACAAAACAAATGTTCCGCGAAAAAAAATAATTTTTTTTAGCGATAATTACGCCACAGGACGTAATTTAGTCGGAGTCAGAACCTCTCCACATTTCAAACTCCCGCTCTTTCGACCCCCGCAGAGGAGAAGTACGCCCCGCCCCTCACTCTCCTGACGCAGCGTCTCGACTTCCGGTCAGATCTGGCAACAACGCACGTTAAACCAGAAGCTGCGCTGGCTGCGCGGTCTGCGAGCTCATAGGCAACCTGCAATGCTGTTTGGTTTGGCGCCATCTAGCGACTGAAGCAAGAAATATTGGGTACCCCTGGGAGTGGCGGCTGCATTGTTCAAACGTGAGCTATTGCTCTGGTGGCGCCGCTGAACCTAGTGTCTGAAGCAAGAAATACTGGGTATCCCAGGAAGCCGTGATCGCATAACGTGCCAGTTGAGCGGAAGCTACGGCCCTGGCGAGCCAATCGGAACGTGACTGCGTATCACCGGAGCGCGCCTCAACTCCGAAGAAGTATCAGGCTTTTCGCTGCGTCATGCTCCAATATGTGTGCGTTGCGCTCGTATACGTCGCGCATTTCGAAGCCTTCGGCACGCAATGTGGGGCTTATCGCTCGCCGTTTGCCAAGTTACAACGAGACAGGGTATGACCGTGCGCTCTCACCCTGCTGGCGCCGCCTGGCCGTTGCCGGCTGCCTATAGCGAAGACGTGACCGGAGAAGTGCCCCTGTGATGTTCGCGGAAGACGGAAAGTATCATTTTGAATCGTCGTGTGGGCTTTGAAAGCGAAGGGAGTCACAGGGTCCACTAGTGCGCAACCACAAGCCAAGGTCACGACAGCGCTGCGTTGACTTCGGCGATCTCGTTCTGTTTGGTGCAACACGGCGATGCGACAAAGAACTGAAACATTCGTGGTGTGCGTGGTGCTTCGAACTAGACACCCACGCTAACACGGAGCGCAAATTGGTTATTGTGGTGTTGATGTTTAACGGGTTAAGTCTCGTCGTCGTCAGCTGATCCAGTCAAACTGGTCCGGGAGGACGCATCGAGCCTTTTTAAAAGTAAATCTTCCTTCGTTCTGTTTCAAAATGTGGAAGATTCCCGACGCATACCGTGAGTAAAAAGCTGCGGGCGTTTTCAACAATATTACGTTGTTTTAATTGAACAATGAACTCCGAATTGTCCTAAATTTGCCGTTTTTATATGCTTCGTGTTGTTGGACTGCGTTTGCACAGTGACGTGTTGCGCTCATCGTGCGGTGTGAATAAATTTTGGCAAGATTTCGTACCTGCCCACAGATGCATGAACTGAGACCATTTTGTACGTAGTGAACACAGTACTTTTTTTTATTTTGTGTGTCTAGTCGCGAACGTTCGATGCACCCAGTGCGAATCTCGACGGCCTCCGGAGCGATATGACGAGAACGTAACTGGACACGTTTGTCGCTACGCGAACGCTTCACTGCCTCCAGCCATATAGCATTCCTTTCGGGGCGACATGGCTGCTGGAAGGCTCGCTGTCGGGATCACTCATCTGACATCTTTGAAAAGTCGGCATTTGCACGCGCAAGCAAGCAAGCAAAAAAAAAAAAAAAAAAAAAAAACACGCTAAGCAAGCAAAGAGGAAAACGAAAGAACCGCGCTATGAAAGCCAAAACCCCGCGTCGCTTCCTATCACTAACACCTGCGACAGCTGCTAAACACACACTACTTCACTTCAAGAAGTCTCACTCAAGCACCTGGGTCAGCACGAAACACTGATCACTTCGGCGAAACTACTAGTCGAGGTAGGCAAGACAGGCGGGAGCAGAGACTTCGGTGGCCATTAAAGAATGGCGAAGCCTTTGTTTGTTATGGTATGAATCCAAACGGAAGTGCTCGTTTTGTAAACCTTTTGTAAAGAATAGTAACTTTCCTCACATGGGTTATTCTTTAAACGTAAAAATATGCCGCTCAAAAGGAAATTGCAACATATAACAAAGGTTTAACAACCAAAATCTAAGCTGTCAATCAAACTCTTAGCCAATGAGAAGTATAGCAGCCGATTGGGATTGTGACGTCACGAAATCCCAACTTCGTGGCGCGCGATTTAAAACAGACGAAATAGCCGCAAACTAAAATCAGTCTCACGCAATAAATATTGCTGTGAAAAAAAAAAAAAACTTTTTCGCAGAAAAATTGTTTTTTGACATGCTTGTCCCAATTAGGCTGTTAAAAAAAACTTTTTTTTTCTTTGCAGTTACTCTTTAAAGGACATATGCAAAGGAAAAAAACTTTTTTTTAAACAGGCTAGATGGAAAAAGAATATTATAAAACTAATTTACAACAAAGAAAAAAAAGCGCAAAGCGAATTTGTAGTTGGCGCCCGCGGGAGCCGCCGCTGGTCACGTGGTAGGCCCGCGCGCAGCCGCGCTGCGTCGCCGCCGCCGCAAACTCACGCCGCCGCCGCACGCCGAGCGTTGTGCGACGCCGCTCCAACGCGTTCCGCCGTCGCCGCCGTTGCCGCCGCCGCACAAGTTTGTCCGCTTCGGGGCGCCACCGCCGTCATCGGAGGGGGCGTCCAAACAGGACACTACAAAACGCACGACTCCGACAAATCGTGAAAATTGAAGCGGACGCCTCACGCTTCAATTTGCACGATTTGTCGGAGTCGTGCGTTTTGTAGTGTCCTGTTTGGACACCCCTTTACCGGCGCACAGGTCTGTCACGTCTTGCTTGCTTGCTTGCGCTTTTTCAGGAGTTTCCTTCGGTCTCTAAAAGTTACTTATTAATCTTAGCTTTTGTTATACTTCAAACAAAGATGAATAAGTTACTTTTAGACGCCATAGGAAGCTTCCTAAAAAGCGCGAGCATCACGTGATAATAAGGGCCAGTCACGTGATAAATAAGGGCCACTTTTCCGCGGCGCCCCCGGGCGCCAACTACAAATTCGTATAGTGCCGTAAATATAGCTCTAAAGTTTTTTTTCTTCAGTGTAAAATTGTTTTATGACATCCTTTTTCCATCTAAGCTGTTTTAAAAAATTTTTTTTTTCCTTTGCATGTGTCCTTTAAAGAGAGAGGGACGGGGTATTTATGCTGGCCAAGGTTTTTATTTGTACATGACAAATCAGAGCCGAACTACTTAAAGAACTATTTGCGGCTCGAAATTTGTTTTCTTCCAGCCAGAATGCCGCCGATCGAGAACCGGCCGGTTTGATCCGCGCTCACTCTCTTCTCCGTGGTCACGTGCAGTTTTCTGTGGTTTAGACACATACACCAAATATAATCAAAGTCGTGGGTCATCGAAGGCACATACTCAATAATAAAAGTAGAAAAATAATATTATACTAATTTTTTTTTTCTGGCTTCCAAAAAACTGCAACTACGTTGATTAAAAAAAAATATAATAAAAAAGTTGCGCAGAGAACCGGGCGCACTCTGAATTCTCTGCAGAATTCTCAACACAGCGTCGCATCACGGGACTCGGGAGTCGAGGGATGGACGGCCGAAACACTGATCTCTGACTATTTTCTGGATCGAGTTTGCCCAGCTCCGTTTATGCACAGGAATATGGCCACGGTTGGCTATATTTTTGGTAGAGTTTTATTGTCTCTAGCCATTATAGTAATATGGCGGAAGGCGCTGTGGCGGCCAACGTTACTGGAGCAAGCTCAGTTTCACAGCTCCGCCTTCGACGTGGGCTCAGTGGCGGTCACGAGAACTAGCAGCGCTGCAGTCCAGTCTTGCTTCCGGATTGTCTACACTCTCAAGAAAAAAGGGTGTAAAAGGGTGTATCGTTACACCCTTTGTCCCATATAATACACCCCAAAACTTCATTTCGACGTACAGAGCCCTATAGTCGAACAGATGGCCCCAAATTTTACAAGGGGCTTGATAACGGTGCGATATAACTTTTTAAATAGCTAAAGTACGTATCAAAGATGACATAAAGAAAACACAGAGTTTTTACAGTACGGCCAAGAAAACCCCGATTATGTTTTTTGTAGTCAGTAAAACGTACGTTAGCTATTTTAATAAGTTGTACCACACGGCTATCAAGCCCCTCGTAAAATTTCGGGCCGTCTGTTCGACTGTAGGGCGCTGTACGTCGAATTGAAGTTTGGGGGTGTATTATATGGGACAAAGGGTGTAACGATACTCCCTTTTACACCCTTTTTTCTTGAGAGTGTAGCCCGCCAAGTTTGAATAGCAATACTTGAGCTTAGGCGAGTTGTTGATTCATACTAACACTTCACAGCGGAAGGAAACAGACGCACACAAAAATAAATTTCGAACACTCAAAGAAAGAACACTTACAATGCGCTGACTCTGATCTCTGTGGTGTATTACACTTTATCTTCATCATCTTTTTTCTATTGTACACATGGAAGTAAATAAAAAAGGGAAGAATAGAAAAAGAAAAGGAAGCTCTCAACGCAGTGGTAGCAGACAATGCGCGAGACAGGGAAGCAAGATCCGACTGCAGCGCCGCTAGTTCTCGTGACCGCCACCTGGGCCACTCGCCTCTGCAGGCGAGAATAAGGAGCTGCGAAACTGAGCTTGCTCCAGTAACGTTGGTGGCGGCAGGCCGCCATAAAAATAGTCGTCGGTCTAGTACGCTCTACCATGGATTATATGTCATGCTTGATTGAAGTCGCTCGACGAAGCAGATTTTTGAAACGCAGGAGATGCGCCAGAGGAAGATCGACTCTGCCGCCAAGTTGTGCGGTGCGCTGTTCAAATCGCCCCGATCACAAAAAGTCAATAACTTATCATTGGTAAGTATTCAATGGCTTGCAGCAATCCTGGAGCGTAGGAATGCGTTCGGGGAAAAATATGTATTTGTCCCCAAGGCTTCCACGAAGTCGCTCCGCGACCCTTCAGCTGCGAGTGGAAAACGCGTACCGTATCTAACGGGCGGTAGTTTGCGTCAACATGCTACTATGGTGTTGCTGGAGATAATACAACTCCACCAAAAAGATGACCGACCGTGGCCGCATTCGCGGAGCGGATAAACGCGATCAGCAAATAGTCATAGAGATCAGTGCGCCGAACAAAGCGGACTAAGCGATGGCGGTGGACGACGGGCGTGGGACCCCTACTTCAAAACTGTTCTTCGTGGTACCGGCGAATCTGTCTAGGCTTCGAAAGAGAAATCGTTTACCGATCAAAACAACTGGGATTGGTTCCGTACGACACGCCCGACCAGCGAGTTGAATCGCACGAAGGCGTCGCCGCGTCCTCGTTCCTTCTCCTGGCTGAAGACATCGCTCGTCTTACAAGAACGAATTGGTAAGAGCTCGAAAAGCACGCAAACGTCAACAAGCATGAAGCGCTTGACTTTGGTCCTGTTCGTTGCAGCGTGCGAATTTTTCATCTGCCTCCAATGGCCGGAAAAACGAAAGAAAAGAGAAAGAAAGAAAATGCGGTCGGGTGTAGCCACGTGACTTCCGCAAGGTCGCGCCTCCTCTACATTTCTTCTTCCTCCCCATCCAGTTTCGGTTTCAATTCCAAGTGGTTCGGTTTCTTTTTTTTTTTTTACTTTATTAAAATTATACGTGACGCTTTAGCGAAATATTGATTGGGTAGTCTTCTGACACCAGATTAATTGCCTGGCGAAATTGTTTGTTGTTTTTAGGGGTGTTAATGTCCAAAACCTTCTGTGAAAGCACTGTGGCGCATTCTGGCGCCCTTTTTCTTAGTTCGGACAGAGCCGTCTTAAAATACAGACTTTTGGGGAAAAAAAAGATCACATGAAACAGAGCTTCCGCAAAAATCTTATTAGTATTAACAATCAAAGTCGCGAAAAATATTTGCCACTGTATCGCGCCTGTCATACACACGACATGTAACCTCTTTCCATAAACTGTTATAACTGATAGTACACCATTAGTATAATCAAGTCAAATGTTTCTTTTTTTTTTTAAAGCAAAGCATTAAGTTTTTTGCACCAAACCCATTCGGTTTAAATGAAGATACAGATCAAAATCATCAAATATGTGCACCGGGTGCGTATAATTATTACCCAATATTTCAAGCGTAAGTGTGCAGTTCTACGCTTTCAAAACTATAATCAAAACTTGGTTCTCAGAAGAGAAAAAAAAAAACAAATAATTACTCTAATAATGGTTCCATGGTCCAGACTCGGACCTGCACTCAACACGTAACATCTTAGCGTCCTTCGGAATTAAACTGGAATCGCTTCCAGACCGCACATTTCTTTGCGGGGTTCATGTAGGAGTTTGGTGGGCATCCGAACACTTTAGCGAACAGTTTCAGGTTCCTCAGGGGTACGTTGACTCTGAACCGTGGCGGGTGCTGCCCCAAGAACTTCCACTTGGATAACTTGTCGCTGTCACCGCTCTCACAATGAGCAGCTGCGAAGTTGTAGAAAAACATCTTATCAAATCCTATCTGTTTACGACCGATGGAAATCAATTTTTTGGAGGTGTTCAGTTTCGTCAAGTCGGTAACGT
The DNA here is from genome assembly GCA_013358835.2 of Ixodes persulcatus. NCBI lineage: Eukaryota > Metazoa > Arthropoda > Arachnida > Ixodida > Ixodidae > Ixodes > Ixodes persulcatus. The sequence goes on from JABSTQ010001961.1 coordinate 29,461, forward strand.
ACATTTGAAACAATGGGTATAGAGCCGCATTGTCCAGAAGGTTTTCCTCCATCGAGGAAACGGAGCTCTGTCTCGTCTCCGGCGTCTCGTACTGACTCTGGAGGCAGGCGCTGATGTTCACGTAGGCGTTTGTGGTGGCACTACTCCACCAGGCTCTGGAGACGGACTGGTCATCGGTGAAGGAGCCTGCCCATGTGAGGGCCCTCAGTGCGCCCCGCATCACATGAATGGCAACGACGGGGTAAAGAAACGGATGAATCTTGTTGGTGACGTGGTTCATCAACGACACAACCGCTTGAGGAACGAAAAGCAAGTTATTAAGTTCCTGGTACTCGTGGTCCGGTTGGAACACCGTGGAGTCGTAGAGGTTGTCGTACGCCCCCGAATCGTTGGCTAGGGAGTCCCAGTACGCAGCGGACGCGAACGTGAATATCCTGAAAATGGTGCCCGGCAGTGCTTCGGTCTCGTCTATGAAAAGCGTCGACGTTTTTCTATAGACTTCGTACTCCAGGAGGTTGTATTGGGCTCCGAAGACGAAGTCCATGGTGTTAAGCTTTCGCGACGCGACGCCGCTGTCGAGGGGGTCGATCCAAGAGCGGTGAGAGGCCACCATGTGAACTAACAACGTTTTTGTGACTTGGAACAGAGTTCCCAGTTGGGAATTGAAGTGTGTCCGGTCAGTCGTCGCAAATTCCTTTCCCAGCGTCAGTCTGGCGGCGATACCAATGCCGTAGTGGTATAGTTTTTCGAGTAGCACCATGCATGCGACTTGGAGCTCTCTGAGGTCGGTTATGTGGTAGACGTGAGTTAGGGGCTGAAGGTAGTCCGCACCCTGGCCGAGAGCAGAGGATAGCTCTACAACTGCCTTGTACCCAATATAATTGGCGATGACGGTAGTCCACGTGTCGCTCAAAACACCACCGATATTCCGAAGAAAAATTAAGTCACCCAAGGCGACTTCAGTTTCATTGGTTACGATCGTATTGTTGCCCTTGGTAAGTACACGAAAATAGGTTTCCCAGTCCCAACTGCCGGTCAAAAACAAGTCCCCCAAACGCACAAATTTGCTTCTCGGCGGCATCATAAGTTCCTCATTAAAGGCGAGCGTGAATCTCTCTAGCATTTTTTCCAACTCCACGATTCCCTTCGCTGCGCCGGATCTTTTCGCCGAGGTCCACAGGTGGAGCGTCTTGTCCACAACGTCCAGATAGGACTCCTCGTTAGAGCCTAAAGATTTCATCATGAAGCGTCTGTAGTAAGTGATTGGTGGCGAGATCAGCACGGATAAGGCTCTCCGGCTACCAGCGATCTTCCGGACGGTTACCCTGAACAGCGGATGCAGCCTCATCAAACGGTCCCCGGTTACCAACCAGAGAAGCCAGGTCGCCAGCGTAGCTGTCCAGGGGCCAACCCCTGATGCCCAGGTTTTCAAATATCCACTCCATGCTTGAGCTCACATTAACCGTTGTATTTAGGCCGGTCTTGCACTTGCCATAGATCCAGATGGCCTGAGAAAGAAAATTGTCCCCAGGGCGATCGGTGTTGCCCTTCAAGTGGAGGAAGTTCTTGAAGAAACTCTCCACATCCAACATAAGCTGAGCAGCGCTGAATTCTCGGAAAGGGCGCGACGAGACGTTGCCCTTGCCGAACCAGGCCTTGCTACAGACGTGTGCGTAGAAGTCGTCGCAGGGTCTATTATTTTCCTCCACCTTGAAACAAAGGCAAAGAACACAGAGAAATAAACCAAATGCTGAAGGACCAATTACATATTTTAAATCAATGTGTGTATTGCACTTTATGATCCGCTCAGAGGCAGTTTAACCTGATATATTACCTAAGCGTTTTGCTTTTCAAGCCTCGAGATCAAAATACTTCAATACGTTTTTTTTTTTTTTTATTTGAAATTTTTATTTGTTTTTTCTTAGAAAAGCGAAAATATCCATGCGTAGTTTCACTCAAAAAACTTGATTTCCATTTTCCTCCTACAATAGAATAAATTTTAAAGGCAGGCGCACGTATGATTGCAAATCAGCTTCCCACGTATAACGCAATAAAAGCCACCAGATAATAGAGAGTTTTAGTATAGCATTGCTGGCTCTTACGTACGCAACACGCAATAGTAGAGCGTACGATAAAAACGACCTGCTCGGACAGAATTTAGTTGTGCGTTACGTTTCCGAGTGGACACCTCGCATGATCTTGGTTAAAATTGCAAGAGCCGTCGAATTCCACGTGCTTATAGCGCCACCATACTCTTGGAATGAAATATTGAAAATGAAAACGTGTCCAATCATTTTATTTCAAATTAAACCAAGCCGCAGGCCCGCAGCTGCCTCGTCAAGCGCGCTTTTCCGCGGGGTACGTGGCTACGAGTTCGAGTGTGTAGCCAAATTCAATCACGGAGCCTCCGTCAGTCGTCCCGTGGAAACGGCACCTTTTATCAATGCTATCGCGGAATGAAATCTATGACCTACTGATGTCCAGTGCATTTCTTTTAGAGTCGTTCGTCCGTCGGCGATGAACTGTGCGAATAGGCTTAGCGTTGAGCAGATCGCAGCGTTGACCCACATGCCGAGCGGTGAACGTTTTCACTGTGCACTCCTTCAGCTGCACGGCGTTCTGATTCGACCGCTCTAGGTCCCAGAAAGAATTGCCAAGCTGAACACCACGCAATTTCACGTAACACAGAAATTCGAGAACACCACGTCGCCCTTGCTGCGCCAGTCGAGGTAACCGCCATCATGAAACTTGCGCTCGCGCTGAGCCCGAGATCTCTTGAAAGCGTCCCGCAAAGCCCGCTAGCCAGCAACGCAAACTCTCCAGCGTTGCGTGCGTACGCAATACGCTAGCCCTCCTATTGCCTTCTGCGCATGCGCACTCACGACCCGCAATTTCCTTGCGTACGCAAAGCTATAGCGTGCGGTCCACTAAACCTGTCTAATATACGTTCTTTAGTTTTTTTTAATAGCTTGAGTATGTTTAATATTCTGCGTCTTTTCATCTTAATCAGTTGCTTTTTTGAAGTTAGTAAGCTTCTTGTTTTCTAAAAAGGTAGGTTAACTTCTTTGCTATTTCAGAATGTTAATATTTTAATGAGCAGGGAAAAATACAACACCCTGTAATGCCGAATTAGAGCGCAGCTCTTGAGGAGGAGAGGAGGGAAGGGTACTGAGGGGAGGGTATACCGCTCCTCCCTCGTCCTCACCTCCTTATCCTACCTGCTACTCCTCCTCCCTTCCCTCCTCCTCCCCTCATCCTTCAAGCTCCTCCTCTCCCCTCCTCCCCCTCCCTCCTCCCCTCCTCCCTCCTCCCCCTCTTCCCTTCTCCTCTTCCCCCTCCTCCTCCCTCCTCCTCCCTCCTCCCTCCTCCCGCTTCTCCTTCCTCCCCTTCCTCCCCCTCCTCCTCCCCTCCCCTCCTCCCTTCTCCTCCTCCTCCCCGCGCGGTGCATCATGAGAAATGTCCCATGCACCGCACGGGACCCTTGTGACGTCACTCGTGACGTCACGAGGGTCCCGCGCGGTGCAGTATGGGATATTTTCCGTAATGCACCGCGCGGTTACGCCGACGGCGACGGCAACGCCGCTCAAGCCGGAAACGGGCGTCTAAGAGCTGCTCTCTAAAAGAAATGGGACCATGGGCCATTCATGAATTAGGTTTTATTTTAAGAGATTAAAAAATGATATGATCAGAGATGTGAGGGGACTACACTTTAGTAACAGCACGCGTAGCTCACGCGAAGTAAATATTTCATCCGGACTGAATTACGTATACATGGCTTGCACGTGACGTCATCACACCCTGCTGCTGGCAGCTCCTACTTATTCTCGCCGAGAAAAACAAATTTGACGGTGTGAAGTGTGTGCTGCAGAAGGTATGTGCTCAGAAGCAAGGCCACTCTAATGGCCGCCGGAGTGACGTCAGTGCAAGCCAGATGGTATTCAAGCGCTCAACAGCAACGAACTGAGTTATAGTGGCCAGTGGATAGCACCTAACGGGTGGCCAAAATCGAAAGCAATGCACACTCCAGACCTTGGAGAAGATGTAACCGGTGTTCCAGTCGCAAAAGGGACGAGCGGCAATCATTCGCATCCTGCCAGGGCATTCCTCTGCCCTTTAAGGTCTGGATGCCGGCGTGATTGCCCCGCAGGTCAGGCCCCGACGGCTTCTGGTCTGCCTGGGAGACGTACTTCTTAGAGAGCACGGCCACCAGGAGTGCGATGAGGATGGCGGCGACAACCAGGCAGACGACCAGGTTGAAGGCGGGCGCTTGCACGTCCTCCAGCAGGCTCCCCCGTCTGCGGAGCTGGCGGCGCTCGGCCATGATGCCGCTCTGCACCGGCGATATTCCAGGTATACCAAGGATGCTGCGGGAGACAACTATCTGCGGCCTCTCAGTAGCAGTGAAGAGTGTGGGTGCACAGCTTAGGTCGGTGTTTCTTCTTTGGTTGTTGATCTCAAAGAAACGTTCGGAAACAACAAAAGAGACCAGCGCTGTGCGCGCGCTGAAGGCCAAAGATTACGCTCATCCTTGGCCAATCCTCTTCTTCATTATGCGCCAACAATCAACCACTCAAGCACAACAACAAACAACGACGACAAGGAGATGCGCGAGCGCACAGGCACCTATAGACTTGACTATACTCTGTTTCACCTTATGATGTACCGCAGGAAAGGCTACAAGCGCGAGCTCCTTGCCCTAGAGCACATCTCGGTGGCACAAGCTCTCGTGCGATAAGAGCAGCTGCCAACGCTATGAGCTAGCGCTTCTAGCCTTCTCTGCGGTACAACATAAGGTGAAACGGAGTATACTTTATTTCATTGCCTCCGGGCTATTGGTGCTGTTCACTGGCGAAAATAGCTGAGTCTGTTGCCGCTAAGCGCAAGCCTACAATGAGTTTTCACAACGCTTCTGCAACGCGCACTCCACATCTCCACGATTGTAGTTCTCTTGGGAGTCTCGTACTAAGCATGTGCATTGAACATCGCGCTCGAATATGGCGCCGATTAAATGCTATTTTTGGGCTGCCGGGCGCAGGACTTCGGTTCTGTCACAGGAAGTGGACAGTCATCCATCGTCAGCCTTATCTAACACCAACGCTACTAGAAATGGTCAGTCTGGAAACTCTCTCCCCAGCGTGACAACATTTCGTAGAGCGCGCGAGAGGTGGCGCTGTAGTCGCTCTGAGATGGATTCTCGGTGGTGTCTCGTGCTCGTCGTTGTTCCTCGTGTTTTCGCTCGTGTCATCGTGGCTCGTCGTAGGCTCGTAAGTGTTCTTTTCTGACGCCTGGAGACAGGAGTCGTTCGCCATTCAACGGGCAAGCATGCCGACCTGCCGCGCTCCCGGCTGTAGGAGAGGGTACGCCTAACAAGCGTCGAAAGGAGAAGACAAGCGCCACGTCTTTACCACTCTGAAGGATGCTGCGCGCCTGATAGTATGGCAGAATTCGATGCCTCAAAAAAAATTCACGCTCAGATAAAAAAATGAAAAAACTGTGTGCGATTTGTATTTTCAGTACGACGACATTCATCGTCGTTACTCGCACGCCATTGATGGCCAGACGTTTCTAACAATCAAGGTTCAATGGTCAAAAAAAAAAAAAAAGATGTCGTGCCAAGTCTGTTTCCGAATGTCCCCGTACATTTCTTGAAAGTAACTACGAAGAACGGTAAACGAAATGCCCCCAACGATCGAAGCGTTCCTCAGACTGCAACCAGTACTGTTATCCCTAAAGTGACAATTGACCCTTTCTAGAGTAACTGCATATGTTCCGCTTACAGACCACAGTATCACAATGGTGCTCCCAGGGCGGCCATGTCTAAGGCCGCACTGTGGGAATCGATCGTCGCTTCTTCAGGAGATCGGGAGGCGCGAATGGCGTGGCTGTGAGGCTGACGCAAGCGGATCAGAGAAGATATGGTGCGGGGGCACGCCGCGCGTGCGCCGTCGCCTCGTCATTCGTATCATATTTTTCTATATGCCACCGGTAGAACATAGTAACCGCCAAAAACGTCGTTCCTTTGAAAGCTGTAGCTACGCGTTGTTGTCTGGTCCGAAGTGGCCAATGTGCCGGTCGCGTATCACTCCGGGAGCGCCGTGGACGCGAGCAACGCGATCGTCCTCCGTGTCTGCTTCCCAGACTTTGGAAACATGTTTTAAAACACCGCTCGCGTTATAAAACGATGCGATTATACTGTACCCAGTGGCTACGCAGAATGTTCAATGGTCAAGGAACCAAGTTTGTTCGAGTTTAGCGTGGGATGTATTTTTCGCAAATGCAAAGCGAGAAACATTCTCCTCCCTAAACTCAGCGCCTGCAAGTTCCTTTTCTCTCATGAAGGTTGGGTCCAGTTCGGCGCACGTGACCGCTTCTCCGCCAATACGGAGTTGGCGGCGCAAAGAAAAGGAACACGATACTCTGGCTCTGCAAGCCGAGCCTATACAGTTACTCTAACCCTTTCCGAAATTCAGTACCGTCTGGTGGCTCGTATAGCAGTTTAGGTTTTGCCATACCAATGGCGGTGATAGAGAGTTTTAGTAGATCGTTCCAAAACCTCCGATACACCCGATAACGATACCCGATGACGCTGCGATGCATGAGCAAAGGCTGCGGCCTAGTATCGGGTATCGTTATCGGATTCATCGGAACGATCTACTATACTTCGTCTCACCCTACGATGGACTAAAGGCAGAAGCTACAAACCACCAGATCCAATCACGAGCCGCTTAGAAATTGCCTGGTATTTCGCTTCGATGAACGTTGCTGAGTGATTCATCAATTTTACATTGCAAAGACATACGACATACAGGCTCTTTGCAGTGTCGAAGCTATAAAAATGATGCAGCGCATTCTGATCAGGAGCATTATTCTTCCATACTTAATCAATGTTAAGCATGTCATAGTTTAGCGTGGAACGTGCTAAACCGTAGCTTTGGCCCTTAGTCCATCGTAGGATGAGACGAAGTATAAAGCTCTCTAATGAAGGTGTATTTTATCGGGCACCGTCACTTTCGCAAGTCAACGTCACGCGACGAGTTGTTCAATCTGAGTTCTTTTTCGATGACTTTCAGTTCGATGGTGAAGGAGAACCTGCAGTGAGAACAAAGGTTCATCCCACACAGACGCCTCGATAAAATTCTATACACCAAAGGGCTTCGACACGTCATGCTTTCTATACTTCGTTTCACCTTAAAGGGGCGATGCAACGATTTTTGTACTTTGCCCAAATACCGTTTACAACGGATCCCTGACGTTAATGACCTGTGAAACACCCGTTCGTTTTACATCGCACGCAATTGAAATCGCAGAAAAAATTAAAGAAAATGAGCGGCGTTCATTCCCTCAACTCGCAGCCAAAACAAGTGGCCACGTGATCTGGACCCGATTATATGCCGCCAATGTTGATCATAGCCACGCGCTGGGGTCGGCAAAGCATAGGACACGCGCTGAGTTCCAGACATTGTTATGGTTCGGCTATTGTCGTCATTGCAGCGATTGGACACGGGCCACTACCCGAATGCTTCTCGAGCTATCGATTATCACGAGCCCAAATCGAGTGCCAACGCAATGCTCGGCTCCAATATATGAGCCACATTCAAATATCGTCACTGGGAGGTGCTGCGGCCACCGAGTTACGTCATCAAGTTTTGCGAAGGAGAGATTGAATGAAAACGCTCGCTTTTGACCTTGAAATTACACCGCAACAAAGGAGTCTCTTGGCCAGTGGCATTGCGTGCGAGTATCCTTGAGTCCCACTAGTGCCAGTAGGCTCGTTTGAAGTGAAGAACATTCCAATCGAATTTCGTTGCACCGCCCCTTTAAGTCAAGACGCAGCCGACGCTACGAGCTGATGGGATCAATTAAACAGCATCAAAAGCGCACCATCATGGTGTATGTTTCTGCACGTGTTCTATCATCGCTAAACCAATCATAAACAAAACAGACCCAGTGACTTGCGTTTTCACCACGATTGATTGGTCCCATTAACTGGTAACGTCGGCTCTTTTCTTGAGGTTGGTGATCTCAGTCGACGATCGTTTTATTTCAGCCGGTACTTCGTCATATTGCTTTGACGTGCGCTGAACAAATTATTCCAGGCTGTCGAGTCTTCTTGACCCCGTACTTTGTTCCTTGTTTCTGTGATTTCTGATAGTTGTTTGGTTGATCGCTACGAGAACATTTGCAAACGCGTCTCAGCTTGGAGCGCGGCGCGAAAGCTTGCACTGCAGAGCCTCCTGGATTCGATCCCCACCTCCTGCACCTTATCGATCTGGATGAGTTTCGTACCGGCACCTGTTTTTGTAATCATTACTGCGTGGTGAAGGTTGAAAACAGTAGGTGAGCGGTTGTACCGCACTGGTTAATTTCTCATCTACAGCTAAGAGACAAGTCACCCGTTGAGGCGCTATAGCATCGAGGTTGTATAGATATATAAGCAACACAATTTCCTTTTCCTTACTTCTCTCCGCGTTGCGAAATCACGCGCGAGAGAGAAAAGCAGAAAGGAGGAGCGCACAGATGCGCTGAAGCGACGTAAAGAGAGAACAGGTGGCCAATGGGAACACTGCCCTTGGCTTTTAATTTGGTGACGTTATGTTCCATTTTTGGCGCTCGCGTTTGAAAGCTGGAAAGTAAAACAAGTCTAGCGCTGCATATAATTTAACCAAAACAAATATTTTTTTGCGAAAAATGTTTTAATAATATTTGTGATTTTTCCGAACTGTTCAAATTTTTTTCACAGCGGAGCTGTTAAGGGCTAGTTTCCCCAGCTTAGTGTCCGGTACCAAACAAATGTCGACACAAAACTACACATAACTCTGGACAGCTACCGCCATCTATGAGCGACGGCGGCAACCAGACAACCAATATTGTTGCCGCCTGCGCTTACAGATAGCGGCAACCTTTCTAGCCTTTCCCTCAAGGTGCGCGATGGTCCGGTGGTCGCCGTCGTGTAAGGCCCCCACATGACGCCCAAGAGAGATATTAAGCATTCATGATGGACGTCTTCGGCTGGATCATGCTCGGCGACGACACGTCTGCCGTAGTGACGGGTGACTTGAACGCAGACATTGCACGCCAAGAGGGAAATAGTTCACTTCGTTTATGCTCGAGCGCTTCGGGCTTGCGTGTGTGAACGAACCCACGGTGCTCACGACCAGGCATCGGACGTGTGTAGACCTCGTCTTCACGAAGAACGTGTCTGCCGTCAGCGTACAGCCTATGGCGGTGTACCAAAGCGATCACAATGCCATGGTCAATATGGTTACGAAATAAATAACAACCCCGAATCGTTATACAGGGTGAGTGTCTTTATTCATACAGATTTGTTTAAAAAGAGCCATGAAAGCTACACTTCTGCGGTTTGAGCGAGTGAGTTACACGCCCAGGGGGATTAATGTAAGGTGGCTAATCTTTGCGATAAGTCGGCTAATAATTAAAATTCGTTAATTAACTTTTTAGTTAGTGAAATAGAGATATGATTCCAATTAGAAACTTGCTGAGCGTTATCGAAAACCATTAAATCAGACACTTTCAGAAAGACTTTCATCGCGTGAGAAGCGCTGTAGTGCGCTAAAGTACCACTCGTAAAGCACAGTACAAGGCTAGCGGTTTCGGTAAGGCGCCCGCGCAATTTTTCTGTCTCTTATCTAGCCCCAGCCTTGTACCTGCTCCACGAGTGGTAACTTTAGCGCACTACTGCGCTTCTAACGCACTTCAAAGTTTTTTTTTTTTTTAATTACTGATTTACAGGTTTTGAACGGCGCTCAGCAAATTTCTAATTGGAACAATATGACTATTATCACGAATTAAAAAGTTAATTAACAAGTTTTAATTAATTTGACGTCTTATCGCAAAGATTAGTCACCCCCATGATGTCCCCCTGGTCGTATAACGCACTCGCACAAACCGCATAACAGTAGCTTTCATTGCATTTTTTAAACAAACCTGTAAGAATAAAACAAAAACACCCAATCACACCTTGATCCTTGCATTTATAAATACTTCATTCCCACCATAGCACAGCTTCGCTGGTCTTCCTTCTTCACCGGAGTCGAAAGGCTAACAGTTTTTCTTCGTTTTCAGTATTTGTTTTTTTTTAGCTGAACGAAGTTTTTGCGATTCCAGCGAACTATAGGGGGCGCACTGGTAAGGCAAAATGGCGGACGAAAGGAGGTCGTTTTCGTCACTGATCTCTATTGTAGTAGGGTGGATCGCGGATCGGGAGCCCGTCGGTGTCGCCACCGGCGGCCATTGCTTGACACCAGGCAATACACGCAAGTCTATGGGGAAACGGATAAAAGTAAGAATATTAAAGCATGTTCGCTGTGCTCGGAGATGAGTATTTTATGGTGTGCTGCGATCCTTATGTTGTGTGTTGAGATCAAATCGGTATTTGTGAAATTTTCGATCGCCGATTAAAAAAATCAAACGTACCGGAGCACCTACGGCTGAGCTGGCAAGCTTGCTCTCGTAGTGGAGTACACAAAGGAACTTGCCGTCAATGAGACCGTCCTCGGGGGAGCCCAGAAGTTGGTGAATGACAAAGAAGTTCCATCTCGACAGCGGCTTTTCATGAGTGAGCAAATTCCACGTAGCAAGGCCTTAGAGCTTGTCGTCTGCTAAACCCAACTCAACGAAACCACCACCGACTCCGCGGTAACTCTAGGTAGCTCTCGCCTCATTGAGCTGCACTACAGCGGAGTCACTCTCGACCACAAAATATTTATTTATAAGAACTCCGAGGGCTGTCAGTTTTAATGTTTGTACGCAAGCTATTTGACGGGCTTGTCGAAAGGCATCCACAAAGTTTCAGCGCCGACAACAGCTTAGAAACGGGGGAAATTGAACTTTTTCTCGTTCTTCCCATAGAGTCCCATGCATTGGCTGGTGTCAATCAATGGCTGCTGGTGGTGACACTCGGCCCCAGCTGCCGAGGCCGCGGTCCTGCGATCCAGCCTACTACAACAGAGATCAGTGGTTTTCGTCGTTCAGCACGCGAACCACCAAAATTCCTTGCACTGCAGCGTGAGATCAGTGTTACGTAGGAAAGGAAAGCGATTTTTCGTTGATAGTAACCTTTTTCTAGTCAGTGCGTAGGAATGACATGGCAGAAGAATAAAATAATTACTGTAAACAATGTTTGCTTCTATGCTGCCTACGAGAACCAAGCAGCGATAGCAGACGACAGAGCCGAAACGACCTCCTCTCCTGAGCTTCTCGGCGTACTCTACTTTAAAGGGCTTTACCCTATGCATACCGAAGACAACATAGATTTAATAAGGTCATTGGTTTTTAGAGACAGCGAAGGAAAAGTGGATTTCAAGACAGTAGAGATTACCAAGCAAAGATTAAGTGAATGGTGGCAGAAAGCGAGAGAAAACTAGGCATTTTCTTATTAACTGATGGCAAGGGGGATTTATAGCCTCACTTTCTTTTCAGTACGGAGTGAATATAGTTTTCACATTTAAATATTCTAAGCTTAAAGGGTAAGACAAAATGGCTAGGTGGCGTAAGCTACCGCCCGATCCAAAGGGCTCAGCCGTATTCATCCATCCGTCCATTCATCTCCATTAGCAGGTTGTGTCTGACGGCAGGTTAGACGCACCGGACGTCGCAAGATGTAGACATTATAGCTTGCGAACGCATTTGGTCGAGCATCCAGGTCAATCCATTAGCAATAAGTGGGGCTAGGGAGCCTACATACGAGACTTCCGAGGTGTCAGCCTTTGACCCACCAGTTGCCGCCAGCCGCCGGCTCTCAGTGTTGCCAGTTCGGGATTGCCATGGTGACGCGGCGACGCTGCGCCATCTTGGGGTCCTGTTAACAGCAATTGTACTGTACGGCTCCGTTCCATGTCGCGGTTCTGTCGTGTTTGCCGCGGCTCCTTTCCGACGACGACGTTCCCGATAGCGCTGGCACACGCTACGTGCTTTTAAAAGACTCGAGGAACAGAAATGCCTGGATGTTGCGTTCCGCAGTGTACGAGCCACAACAGGCAAGGCGTGCGAATGTTTTGCTTCCCGGCTAGCCCTAATCGGAAGAGACGCTGGCTTGCTCGAGTGAAACGGGGCCGCTGGGAGACCACTCCTGCTTCTCGTGTTTGCTCCGTGAGTATATTTTATATTCTCTTGAGCCCCTTCCACCGTGTGTAATGATTCGTCCGTCATGTGCTGTCTTCGTTATCGTGCGTCGTGGGTTCGAGCCATGGCGGCATTAAAGTATCTTGAAAGGACACCGACTGTGACTTTCTCAAGCCTGCGTTCATTTGTTGTGATCTTACGACGCACGCGTTTGCTGTTTTGAGAGCCTACAAGGTACGTTCGACGTGACGCAAAATAAACGCGAAAATTACGTTACAAGTTGAAGTGATGGGCGACGTAACCTCAGCCTGCCATCGTGCGTTACGTCCGACGTTACGTAACTACATCCTTCATTTAGAGCTGCGTCTGCTCGGTCAGACTCCTCCCCCATATTCGTATAGTCTCCTATATATTGTTTCGTTACGTGGCCGAGTGGGTTGTAACTTTGTCGCCGAGCGTGTGATCACTTGAAGAGTTCGGTACCCGCGATAGTTTATGGGATTTTCCAATTTTATTTTTTTAATGGTAGCACGTTGGGGGTCACGTCATTGCTGCATACGAGTACTGCTCCGACAATCATATGTGTCCAGGAGCGCACTCGTGATGGCTCGCGTTTTTAGCATTTGCTGTCAAGTGCTAGCGCGTTTGAACTCAAAGTTTATGTGTGTAAACGATATATGAGAATCTATAGGAGCAGTGGACTATAACCATATGCATGAATTCTCAAACCCGGAGCTTGCCACTGATTCCAACCGGATATCACATTCTATGCCACAGATGATAACACCAAATATTGCATAAAACTTCTATTGGATGCAACGAAGGTGATTAGATGCAACGTTAAGTTGCAAAGTAACGTATGACTGAGACAGCACGCCAAACATTAGAGTCACAGGACAACAACACGAGTTCAGGAATACCATTCACTATCATGATGACTCCAGACCACTTGCTCACTTGTCATGGGATATGTTCATGTATACTGTATACATCCTGTGCATGTGCATGAACCATAACGATTGTATTTGTTCATCACTGTAAGACGTACTCGGCTTTTGTTTTATTTCAGATGCATTTTGAGGACAGAAGCTTCGAGCAAAACATACAGGATGGTTTGAAGAAATTGAGGCCTGATGCGGTTCCTACACTTTTTCCTTATCGTGGTAAGTGTGAAAAATTTATTTATTTTTAATTCAATGTTTATTTGATGAAATGAAGACTGGCCGTATAATGTTAGGTCGGCTACTTCAATGCTAGAAGGGAAATTGATGTATGTATGCGTTCTACAGATATATATATATACATAATGAACAATGCGCAATACAAATTATTTATTTTTCAAATGAGAAGGACGTAGAGGACTATTAGAGAATGCTTAGAAAATATTTTGTTGTGTGCAAAATCTGCCGTGTGTTGTTGCCCGTGTCTGAAGTAAACAACGATGGATATAATCTCTATAGTTTTAGCAGACCCACCAGAAAGCTCGCTTTGGATATAATTTATGTGATGATGCCTCTCATACCCATATTTGAAATGTATTAGATGTACTTGTTTCTGTGATACAAAAAGTAGATGAATAAAGTGAGCTGGGACATTACAGTAGTTATTGGTGTACGCTGGAAAGTCTTATCTTGCCTAATAATTTATTGTTGATCCTTTGAGTACAAATAGCTAAATGTTTTTTAACGTGTAGCTTCACAGCAGTTTTATGTTGTGCATGCCACATGTAATGTATGTACACACTTTTACTCGCAACTTTGTTAGACTGCTGAACAGAAAATATAGCCCAGCTCAATATGCTGAAATAACTCTTAGATTTCGGACAACAGATGACGAACAAGAGGACGACAAGAGGTCTCGTGACCTCTTGTTAATCGTCGGTTGTCCTAAGTCGTAGGGCCATTTCAACATGTTTAACTTTCACCATCTCGTTTGCGTCCTAACTTTCTGTTCATAGCAGAGCTAGGTTTCTACGGCATCCAAAGTGTTAAAGAAATAGGCATAATATACTAGTAACCGAAGATAAAAAAAAGACTAACTTAGCGTTTCAATAATTAGTCTTATATTCTTGTTTTTCCTCTTGGGCGGACGAGTAAAGGTGGTGGAAAGGGTGATGTGTGGTTATCGAAAAAATTAGGAGCAGATTCAATGCTTTTTTGTACTGTATCTAAGTAATACAAACTGAAAAAGGAATTTGTGAATTTCAGGTGGTTGAATAAATATGTAAATAAATAGTTACAAATACCTATGTTTATTTGTGTTTTGAACTGATTTTTCCAGCCATCCCAAAACACCGAAAGCCGCCAAAAAAACGTGCTTGTGCATCGACAGCCGCACCACTGTCATACCCAGTGCTTGACGTTGTTGTAAGTGACCCAGACAACATTGCACCGTCTATGCGTGCCCATGCATCGGTGGCTACTCCAGTGCCTGATGTTGCTCTCAACAATGTTGCAAGTGAGCCAGGCAGTGCTGCTTCATTCATCTGTGCACGTGAATCGGCAGCTGCTGCAGTGACAGAGGCTGCTCCAGTGCAAGACGCTGCTCTTTCCATGCGTGCCCATGCATCGGTAGTCGCTCCAGTGCTTGATGTGGCTTTCGACAACGTTGCAAGTGAGCCAGACAGTGCTGCTTCATCCATCTGTGTCCTTGAATCGACAGCTGCTCCAGTGCCAGATGCTGCTCTGTCCATGCGTGCCCATGCATCAGGATCCGCTCCAGTGCCACATGTTCTGAACAGCACTGCAAATGTCCCGCACAACGCTGCTCCGTCCGTGTGTGCTTCAGTGTCAGCAACTGCCTCAATGCAAAACATTGGTTTTGACATTTCCAATGAACCGGGCTCTGTCCATGCATACCTGTGGACCAGCAGTCACTCCAGTGCAAGATATGGCTCTCGACAATGTTGCAAGCGGGCCAGCCAGGCAGCATATCATCGAAGCACAGGGTAGCCTTCCCAATGGGCAAATGATCTCATCAACTTCTTTTGCCTTTGGAGGGAGCACAACCTCGACCTTGACATTAATGCGCCGAGAGAACGCCAAGCTACGGGAAAAAAACAGTGATTTGAACCGAAAATACAAAAACCTGCAAACGCTTCACGAACAAGCAAAGTCAAAACTCCACAGTAATCGGAAGAAGATGGTGTCCGTCCTGCAAGAGACAAGTGAATTGACAACATAAGCTTTTCTTAACAACGACCAAAAAAAGCTCTCACCAGAAAGACCACGAAAGGCCAGAAGTGGTCTGAAAAGACTATTCGGGAGGCTCTGCAGATTAAGCGTGCCTGTCGTACGACTGGATACGAACTGCTGAGGTGTTTGTCGTATCCACTACCTTCCAACAGGACGTTGATTCATAGACTCCAGAATATTCGTTTCCTGCCTGGTATTCTTGAAAAGGTACTAGAAGTACTAAAGCGCAAGGTAGAGACAATGGAAGATGTTGAAAAAGACTGTGTGCTCTTCATGGACGAAATGAAGATCAGTCCGGGCTTCGACCATGACCGCTCACTTGACTGCCTTTTTGGGAATACCACACTTCCAGAATCTAGCGTTGATGTTGCCAACCATGCACTCGTCTTTATGGTTGGTGGGCTAAACACGAGGTGGAAACAAATCATTGCCTACCACTTTACTGGGGCGGTCAATCAGTGGTAGTATTTTGAAGGATCTTGTCTTCCATTTGATTGAGCTCTGTTCCAGTATTTCCCTGCGAGTGCTTGTTGTCACAAGTAACATGGGGGCCGCCAATCGTGCAGTGCGGCGTCTGCTTGGATTATCGAGCCACAGACACTCCGAGACTGTCTGCCATGTTGCACACCCGCAGCTTGACGGCAGGAAGCTGTTTTTTATGAGTGATCCAGCCCACGTCTTGAAAAATATTTGCGCTCAGCTTCTTCGTGTAGGCACCTCTACTCTATAGAGGAGACGGTCAGGGGACACAATCTTCCAGGAACAACTGTGGACCTAGATCACGTTGAAGCTGTGCTGTCTTATGACAGGAGTAATGACCTCAAGATTGCCAACAGGCTTTCTGACATTCATGTTAGCAGCAGACATTTCACAAAGATGAAGGTAAATATTGCTCTGCAGATGTTTCGTAAAGCTCCTCCTGCAATTCGATATTTAATTCAGCAAGGAGTCTTGCCACCTGAAGCAGAGGCGATAGCATGGTTTTTCGACCTTGTGATCAGGTGGTATACCCTGATGTCGTCACGACACCCTGTGGTTGCTTTGAGCCATTTCGACCCTACAAAGCACAAAGAAGCAGTTGGAACCCTGGAACTTGCATGTATCACCTTCTGTCAAATGAGCATGGGAGCGACTGCACACTTGAAACCATCACAGGCAGGTCTTTTGGTGTCAACCACTGTTGTTCTGAACCTCTCAAATGAACTCTTGAACAAGCACAAATACAAGTACCTCCTCACTGGTAGGTTGAGTCAAGATTGTCTTGAAAACATCTGCTCCGTCCTAAGGCTCAAGAAACCTGTCTCAAGTGCAGACGATGTGAAGTGTGCTTTAAAGTTGATTTGTGTTGGCCAGTTCTTGCATACGCCCACATCTTCTAGCTACAGCGTCGATGACAGCACGCACCTGGCTGACCTCCTCGACCCCAGTCTCAAGAAACGAGAAGAAGAGGTCGACCAGGAATATGAAGAATTAGAAACCTTGTTTGTGTGTGGTCTGACTGGAGTCGAATGCGACATTCTTGCCTACGTGGGAGGTTTCTTTCTCAAGTCTCTCATCAAGTCCATTGGCAACTGCAAGGACTGCAAGGGAGCCCTAGTTGGAGATAGCAGAAACCAATACAGCAGCCTAATCCACCTGAAGGAGTATGTCAAGAATGCTGGTAACCTCACTCAGCCCAGCCAAACTGTGATGAGTTTCTTGATAGAGCGCGAGGAAAACTTCAAGGCTTTTGCAGAAATGAATAAAATTCTGGCACTCAAAACTCCATTCACCAGCATTTTGAATGCACTGCGCAAGTCTGTGAGAGTACGGTTAAGCTACTGTGACATGCACCATGCTCGAGCAGAAAAGATGCTGCTTGAGAAGTACGTGAGAACGAGGCTTATGATTTATCTTCGACAGCAACATACACAGAGAGTAGATGGAGCATCGAGCAAGTCATGATGTGCTGCGGCAAACCTTGATTAACTTCAGGATAAATCATTTTAGCTATACTCGCGGTCAGCTTTCTGTGGCAATGCAGTCAATGCTAAGGGAAAGGGTGCACCAACCGCTGTACATGCGCTTTCTTCCTCTCTCCAGATTGCCACAGAAAGCTGACCGCGAGTATAGCGGCAGGCCGAGCTGCACTTCTGCACTCCAGTGTCGCATTTACTGAAATGCCAAAGTCCTATGTAAATGTCTTTCACACCATGTTTTTCCACATCATTGTTGGCATTGTTTTAAAATTGTATTAGCAACAAAGGGTAATACTGGTATCCAGAGTGCACTTCTGCGATTTTTTTGTTTCTTAATTACCAGCACTGTTATTTGTTTAGTTTCTTGCTGTTAAGCCCCATTTAAGATTAAGTTCTCCTTGACAGATGCTTTGGTTTGTTGATTTTTGTATATGCTTGTATCGTCAAATGTGTTTATTGTGGTGTCATTCACAGCATGTTTCTGTGAGGACAGCCATACAGCTTAATAAATCGACTTGTTAGAAATGCACTTCGGCTGTTTTCATTGGTCAAATGCTTAATAAGTAAAAACTATAGTAGCAAGTGTGATTATGGGGTACTGAAAAACCTAAGGAAATCAAACTTCGCAACAACATAACTTTGCACATCATGAAATGGCTGCCCCCCCCCCCCCCCCTAATTCACGGCTGCAAGAACGATTAATGAATTAATAAAACTTTATTGAATAACAGGATAGACAGACCAAGAAATAGTTTCCACGTTGCTTCGAGCAGCACAGCGGAATTACAGTGATGTGTTGTGCCAAGGTAGACAAAACGTAATAAGCTGCATGGTCCCTGCAAAGTTATAATCATTTCAAGTTCCCTAAAACGCCCACTAGACATGTCGAATAGTCCAATAAGTAATGCAATTATTTTTGGCGCCATGAAGACATTACCCCAAAAAAGTGCCTGAAACAAGATCTTCAGTATTCAGATAATTGCCTCCGGATTCTACAACCTTCGTCCCCCAGTCAACTAAGTAGCTCATTTCTCGCTTGAAGAACGCTTGGGGTTCAGACAAAAAATTTCCGACACTGTACACCGCACGTCGTCCTTGAGCAGCATCCTGTCAATATGCTTTCGGAAACTGTGAAACCGATAAACACCTGCAGGCACAAAGTCCGGTGAACATGGTGGGTGAAGGATATACTCATCAAATGCATGTTATTTACCATGGGTCATCCTTCTCGTGATTGGCTGGTCATTGTCTCCATGGATCAACACTCTTTCGATTGATCAATGCAGAACTCCACGTGACAATCTGATTTGGAAGTAGCAATTCAAACTGAATGATACCACACGTATCCCACAAAACACACAGCATCATTTCGTGGGTGGAGGTCTTGTGTTTCACCTGAGCCCACCACATCGCCTTTACACAGCCACTGACGTTTGCGTTTATATTGCAGTTAAGGATGCATTTTCTGTCTCCTACCACCATTGTGTCCAAAATTGGCTTCCTTCTGTTCTGGTTCAGTAGGGCACTCTAAATGTCCACATGCTTCTGCTAGGGTGGCAACTCATGGGGCACCCATTTTCCCAGTTTGGCCGCGTTCCCGAAGTCGGAGGGTTCGTTTTCGGTGCACCCAGTTCTCTTTTTAGCGGCGAGGGTCGTTGCGCGTACGCGCCGAAGCGGCGGGGGCCCACTGTAGTGTAGAATAAACAGTTATACACTGGAAAAGCACAAAGCGTCCTTTAATTGTCCAGACCAAAGTTCGTTCCTCACCGACCATCGCGGCCCCGCAACATCATTTCCTTCTGATCTAGCTGTAAGCTGCATGTCTTAAGGCCCGTCCACACACTTGCGACCGAGTATGACCGAGAGAGACCAGACCGGTTTTTAAGCCTCTTGCGACTTCTTAGGACCGGATGCGCTGCAGAGGTGCTGGTCCTAAGAAGTCGCAAGAGGCTTAAAAACCGGTCTGGTCTCTCTCGGTCTTACTCGGTCGCAAGAGTTTGAAACACCTTCTGGAAGCAGGTTTTGTACGGCTTTCTCAAGACACGGTGCCATTCTCAGCGTTCGTGCGTACGACGACTAACGCGCGATCGCTTTCCAAAGCCGCGATACGACGACTCGTTCTAGACAACGCTCCAGGCGCGGTGTCGAGAGCGTCCGCTGCATGCCTACTCCCTACTGGTCAAGCAAGTGTTCGGTTCCAAATCTCGCCTGTTCGACACCGATTCAGTGACGCCGCCAGTGATTTTTGGGGCAAACAAAGCGGGTTGCCACAGAAATGCCATGGCAACGAGGGTTGTTTGCCCCAAAAATCAAAGGCGGCACATCCCCATTGGTTGAGGAGAGTTTGTGACTCCGCCTACTTCCGTTACACCTCGCTCTGTGCATTGTAATGCCCCTGAATAAGAAAAGGAGCGCCATCTTCTCCCTCCTCCTCTGACGCGCACACCTTTTAAGGCCGGTTCACACATACAGCGTAGCGCTACGTTAGCGCTACGTTAGCGCTCCAAGGAGCGCTCATCTGGCGCTTTCTAGCGCGTGATGTAGCGCTCGGTTAGCGCTTCAGTAGCGCTCTGTTAGCGCTACAGAAGCGCTTTGTTAGCGCTCTGTTAGCGCTTCAGAAGCGCTTTGTTAGCACTCTGTTAGCGCTACAGAAGCGCTTTGTTAGCGCTCTCACGCTCCCTGTGCCGTGCTTGCAGCTGCAGAACAGCGCGTGCACAGCAATCCTTTGTTGTTGTTTTTCTTTTGGCATTGAAAGAAGAGGAAGTAAAAGAGCCGCTCTCCAAGCAAAGGGTCGGGCAGGCGGTCCAGAGTCATGAACTCTGAGCGACTAATTGATTGGGTACGACCTCATCACTTTCTATTTGATATGCATGTCCCCGGTTTCAAAGACACGCAGCTAAAAATAATCACCTTCGAAAGAGCTCTGTGTCTCGGTCCCTCAGACTAGAAACAAGGTTCGCCGGGTACCCGTTGGTATCTCGGTGGCGAACGATTTCGCGCACCCAGAAGGCTCTTCTGGGCGTTAAGCCGTCCACACACATATGCACTAATCGCGTATGTAGGAGCATTTGTCGCAGTTCTATTTCAGCTTCTCACATGTCCGCCATGGTGCTGCTGATGCACACCCGACCACAGGAACCGGAACCGCAGTGCACGCACTAATCCGCAGCACCGCGGTACAAGAAGCGCTACTGAAGCGCTAACACGGCGCTACTGGAGCGCTAACAAGGCGCTACTGGAGCGCTAACAAGGCGCTACTGGAGCGCTAATCACGCGCTATATTCGAACGAAGTCACGCGCTAGGAAGCGCCACATGAGCGCTCCTTGAAGCGCTCACGTAGCGCTAACTTAGCGCTCCGCTGTACGTGTGAACAGGCCATTATCTTTAGGTTTTGCTTTTTTACACCCGCGCATTGACTCAAAGGCTGAAAGACACGCGCAAATACATACACACAGGCTAAAAGCGCACTGTCACGGTCTACCAGCCTTGAAGGATGGGCTCAAAGAAAGACGATGAAAGCCGTGACGTCGCACAGTCGGTGTCATTTGATTGGCGGCATGAGCTCATAGCATGCACTGCACTCCGACAGCTATAGGCATTCCTTCTCCCTCCTCCTCTGACGCGCAAACCTTTTATCTACATGTTTGGCTTTTTTACACTCGCGCATCGACTGTAGTGCCGCCTGGATCGGGCCAAGATAGAAGACGGCATTGTTCAAAGGATGGCGCTACATTTCCGTATTAAGGGGCTTTAGTGCATTAGACATAGGGACGCCACCTCGTGCCCATTATAGCCTCCTTGGGGCGGGGCCTTTACATTGTCGTGACTTCCACCTACATTGCGTATAGCTGCGTAAATATTGAGTCAAAATGTTTATTCTTCGCGGAACCTTTTATTTTTTTTTTAGTACCTGCATTTTTTATGCACTTAAAAATTAAAGGTTTTTTGTGTTTTTTTAACGAATCAGAACTTTGATCATATTTACATTGATTTGATTGGGCATCCAGCACCATCTAACAATGACACATACAAAATGTCTCCCTGCAAAAAATTAGGGCAGTTTTTTTTTTTTTTGCTTATTACAAGAATAAGCTACACGTCGCCGAACGCCCATTTTCCTCCCAAAGATAGCGCTAGAGGCCCGAACCAGATGCCAAAGTTTCAGCACGATCTGATGTCTTATGCAGAAGTCATGAGTAATTTCCTGGATATTTCATTGAGAAAATGACGCCCATCTTCACCCGTATTCGGTTTCTGACGCCATAGAGCTCCATGTATTCGAGGGCAGCGTCTGCCTCCATTTTCCCGTTGAAATTTTCTGAAAATCACTTACCTCTGTAGACCGCTGCACAAGTTGACCGGACGCTATTTCCATACCCGATACTATAGTATCTACTGTGAATCAAGCACTCCTCATCGGATGGTTCGCACAGTTTGGCGTCCCTTCCACAATCACCACAGATAGTGGGCAGCCATTTTAAGACTCAACTTTTCGCAGACATCGCACATTTTCTTCGAATCACTCTAATGCGTATCACATCCTATCACTTTGCGCCATAAAACCCGTAAACAACAACATCCTATCACTCGTCTCCCTGGTCAGCTGCTGCGAGCAACACCTACCCTCTCAACCATTGACATCACTCACATGCTATGTAGCTCGTCCACGCAACACAATGCAACTACTACCACCAGTTGAACAACGAGCAACATCGCATCCAGGTTCATTCATCAACAAAGAAGTTTAACAGTCCAAACAAATATTGGTCAGAAGAAAGAGAGCCAGGAAAGGACTCGATCCTCACTATTTCTCTCCATACAAAGTTACGAAGGATTTCGTCAAGACACAAAGGACGTTTGTTTACTTTGGACATATACGTTCATCTTTATTCATTCGTTCATCTATGTATCTAGTGGTGACATTGAGGAAGAAAGTCGCAGGCTTTGTCTCCTAGCTACATAGGCTCTCAAACTTATAAAAAAATTCTCGGGCGAATAAAAAACTTGCACTGGTTTTCACGTTGCAAAGTACCCGAGTCTCTCAGCAGCACGTTTGAGATTTTCTTGAGAAGAAACTTTTTGTGCTCTGTGCTTTTCTTAAACCCGCCGTTTTAGTGGTGACACCTTTTGCTTTGATTTTTTTTATTAAACTACTTTGGGCCTGTCCCTGATGTTATAGCAAGATCCAAAATGACGTCCAACCGCGAACGTGCATGTATTTTTAATATAAAAAAGGAGCAAGCACACTGTTGTTGCCGCGTCTCGAAATTTTCTCGGGAATTAATCGTTCGACGTGTGTCGAAAACACTCTACATACGACTGTTTTTGCTCGCTGACAATTTAATACGGAGCATTCACTTGACGTCATCAACGCAAGCCGTGGATAAAGCAAACTAATCGTCTGCCATGAATAACAGTTCTGACGGTGCGAAAAGCATCTGGAGAACGTTCGCTATCCGTACGCGCTTAGCCGCAGAGCAGACAGCCTATGGCCGGCAGTGAATCCTTTAGCAGAACAGCATTATAAAGCAATCCTTGTCTTTTAATGGTATTTCCTGGCTGCTAGAAACCCGAGCTCAGAGCATTAGATTTGAAAGCTGCCCCTGATGAGCAAAACGTTTTGCAGTCAAGCTGCATGCTAAAGACTTCGCGCTTGTAGAAAGCTGTAAAACCCTTAATGTTAGCGAGACCTTCATTTTCGCGAATTTCGCGAATTGAAAATTTCGCGAACTTTAAGAGCACGCGAAAATTTCGGTCCTTAAAGGGCCCCTGAAAAGAAAAAAAAATGGTTTTTTTTTAAACAGTCTGGTTGGGACACGCGTGTCGAAAAATGAATTTTACGCGAAAAAAAAAAAATTTTTAGAGCAATATTGACGGCGAGAGATTTATTTGAAGTTTTGCGCGCAAATTCCCGGTCATTCAGCTCGGCTTCTCATTGGTAACGATGGTCCTTCAAATCAGCTTCTCATTGGCCAATGAAATGAGTGACAGCTTCGATGTTGGTTATAAAATCTTCGTGATCTCTTGAAATCGCCTTTTGAGTTACATATTTTTAGGTTTAAGATACAATTCATCGAATGGACGTCGTAATTGTTTACAAACGTTTTACAAAATCGTAACTTCCGTTCGAATAAAACAACAAACAAAAGCTTCGCCATTTTTTTTTCTGTCATGGTCGCCGTTTTGCAACGCGTCTCGCGTCCTCGGGTGGTTTTATAGTTTTATCACGTTTATATGTGAAGACCTCCTGAAGAGGGCTTGTTGCTTGTGTTAGTTAGTCATGGCCGATTCACACGACGGACTGATCCGTGGACGGATTTATCACGGGACGACATGTCCGCGGTTCGTCTCTCCCAAGCGCATCCACACGAGGGAGACGACGAGCAGACGCCAGCGAGGTCGGACCGAACCTGGTCGCCACCCCACAGTGCCGCGAAACTCCAACATCACACCATGGCTCCGTTGTCCGAGAGAGAAATCGACGTTCGCTACCGCGATAATGAATCGTACCCCGCTGTTACGTACAGATCGAGACAAAACACCGTGATAGGCTTCGCGCGAAGCGCCACTAGCTTTACTAACCCAAAGCATGAGAGTGCCACAGGCATGGTCCTGCTCGAGAAGGGTTCCGCGTAAAAGCGACGAAGTTCTGGGCTCGCGAAAAGGCGTTTGGAGATGCCTTCACGCACTCCGCGCTCGTGCACAACACTCAAGTTCACCACAGCCACAAGAAAGGTCTTGCTCGGTGAAATCCTGATTGGACGTGCAAAAATTATCGCGGCGTGCTAGACGAGTTTTGACGGAAGCTTCTTGACGCGGACCCGGAGGAGTACCGGAAACTGCGTCGCGTCAGCCAGACAAAGTTTCTGCAGTTCCTGTCACACGTGGAACGAAGAAACGCCCGACAAAATGAACCAGCGAACGCACAAAACACAACGATGCGCCACTTTTGTTTTCATCGCCCAGAAACAAAACAAAAGAAAACAATCTACCGTTGCCAGACTGAACGCTTTTCAAGTCAATCTCTCGCCAAAAATCCACGAGTGAAAAAGGCGCTTGACTTTATCAGCCCGCGCGTCCGCGGACGAGGCGCGGATCGCAGGAATCTGTGACGTGCCGGTCACTTGGTACACGGTCTGCGGACGAAAATCGCGATTCGGTCCGTCGTGTGAATCGACGGTACGACGTGCGACCGGCAGACACAGGAAATAGCAATGGCTCTCGTACGTGGCGCAGCCAAGCCAGCCAAGCAGCCAAGCCGATCCACTACGAAGAGGCGAGGACTACCTCTCCTCCACGCGCCCGAAATGCCGAGAGAGAGAACAAGTGGAAAGGAGGTGACCACCGACTAAATTGCGTCTGGCGCAGTCAATATTGCTCTAAAAAAAATGTTTTTTCGCGTAAAATTCATTTTTTGACACGCGTGTCCCAACCAGACTGTTTTGAAAAAACGTTTTTTTTTCTTTTCAGTTTCAATGCTGGCGTCTGTAATTCGCGAAATTTAGTGGCCGCGAAGATAAAGGGTTTTACAGTAGTTGTGGGATTGTGGTACGGTTGAGTAACAAAAAAATATGGTGAGGAGCAAAAATCAAGAAGAAACATTACTCAGGTCAGAATAAGACGGAATAGAAAACAAAAATGCATGTGAGTACGTTATACGAGCCAAGTTACGTCTTGGGCGTGTATTTACCAATGACAAGCGACACTCGTTTCAGAAGCACATAGCGCCACAGAGAGGAGAAAAGAGAAAATCGTAAGGGTGCAGGCGAGCTGGTGAATATTAACCGTGTTGAATTAACCTGATACTGGGGTATAGAAGAAACATCAACACATAGAAGGGACAGAAAATAGACAGGACGACGTCTCAAAAAGAAGTCGTCCTGTCTATTTTCTGTCCCTTCTACGTTTTGATGTTTCTTGTATACCCCAGTCTCAGGTTAATTCAACAAGGAGAAAGGAGCTTCACAACCGCTTGATGCGCCTCACGAGCCACATGTGCGAGACCTTTGGATTACAGTCCCTCTCTATGCCAATCTCGTTTTGATATGATTATAAATCACCGCGCTGAATTCAACGACTACTTTTTTATGTGATGATTACTTGAGTGCTGTTTTTTTTCTGTTTTTAAAGAAGCTGAAGCGGTTTTGTATTTGAGTAAAAACGCTTACTTCGTCCTCATTTTGCCTCCAGGGCTGCAAATGACGAGATTATTGGCAAGTTTGATACGCGGAAGCTGCAGGAACGCATTTTAAAAATACCACTGAACTTTTTATTTGCGATATAACGCTCTTTTCCGGAGCGTTACATCGTAATACTATAAAAATAACGACAGTAATAATAATAATAATGGTTTATTTTTTCGGATGCGACGAAGTACGTTTGGTTCTGCCGAAGCCAGAATTGGCTTGTGTGGCTAAACCTCCTCCACCAGTAGTAAAGTTATAAAATCAATTAATTTCAACAATGTGAAAAGTGCATCAGCACATAAAAAACACACACACACAAGTTTTAAGAAAAAAATAACATTGAATCATCGGTCAAGTTAGTGTCCAGAGTTGTTGCTATGTCGATAGTCACGTTACATGAAAAACATACACACACACATCAAAATATAAAAAAAAACAATAAAGCACAGATCATGTGAAGTTGCCACAGTACTTGAGGTGTAATAAACATCACATCACTGGCCTAAGAAAAAAATCTTTAAAGCACAGTTTAAGACGCCCAGAAGATAAATCTGGTTGGTGCAGGTACACTTGATTTTTAATACGGGTCTCGTAGGGCTTGCTTCAATTTTGTTTTTTGAGTCCAACTCCAACACTCTTTCAGGGAGATTGTTGGAAATGTCCGGTACATAAAATATTCTTTGTCTTCTGCCACACCTCGTTGACATTCTCGGTACCTCAAAACGAGTGGTATGTCTGAGTGCCCGAGGTGCAGTGTGGGGAACTTTAAAACTGTCATTCCAAAAATGTCTTAAAACAACTTTCTCGGTAAACAGAGCTTGACATAATGGAAGATTCATATGATCAATTTTTCTTGTTCTGTTTCGGCATCAGTGCCGTATATAATACTTCTACACATTCCAGTCAAAATATTGACAATTCTCTTTTGCCATAACCTTGAACAGCCACCAAAAATGGTTATTCCATAGTGAACAACACTGTATGCCAAATCATTAATGACCATCTTTTTAACATATTGTGGAACAAGAGATCTCATATTATAAAGTAGACTGGAAACATGGCTGAGCATTTTACATACAGTTCCCATGTGCGTATTTCATGAAAGGTCACTATGGAATTCAATACCTAGATATTTCACATGGTCCACATAACCCACTGGAGTGCATTCACACGAGGGACAGATGATGAGTGTAAAAATAGTGGCGTAACTGGGATAACAACTTGCAAAGGATTCCGGAAACTCACCAGACGTGTCTTTATGTTGTTAATTTTTAAGTCATTTTGTTGAAACCACTCAATCAAATGTGTGGTTTCACGTTGGAAAAGAAAAAATTGATTTTTCGTATTCTATATGGCGTGACAAGAGTACAGTGTCGTCAGCAAACTGATATAGTTTGCAGCTAACTATTGAATTTGACATATTATTGACAAACACATTAAAACGTAACGGAGACGAGATGGATCCTTGTGGAACTCCGGATTTCAAGGCGAGCTTTGAACTTCTTTTGCGACCTACGTGAACTTGTTGAGATCGTCCAGTTAAATCATCTTTTAGTAGCTCCAGAAATGGACAAAGCCTTTGAAACATTCAGAAAAGGGGCACATACGACCTCATTTTTTTTAATTCTGCAGAAGCTGCAGCATTCGAATGCGTAATGTAGTTCATCTGCAAAATGTTCAAGTAATGTCTGTGACAAAACCATAGTTATTATTGGATATGATGTCAAACTTATCAAGAAACTGACTCATTTCTTGGAACACATGCTTCTCTCAAATTTGGCTTATACACGACAAACTCGAGATGAGACGATAATTTTCAACATTATGACGATCCCCTCCTTTATGAAGAGGCTTAACTTTTGCATTTTTCAGGTTATTAGGGATTTTTGCCTGTGCTATGAAACCATTTAACATATGCAGAAGGGCATGTTTAATTGCATCGAAATTGCGGATGAGATCATTTGCTCTGATATTATCAACTCCAGGTGATTTTCTAGGTTTAAGAGTAAATAGTAGACTTTTCATATCGTTTTCTGATAACTCAGGAAGGAAAGCTGACGCCATGTCAGAATCACCTCGAGTGAATTGAATAGGAAACATCATTCTCCGAAACGCCCGAAAACTGTGAGAAATTTGCGTTAAATTTGTCGACAACTGAGAATGTAATTGGGCCAAATGCTTTTTCAAGCTCCTTATTCACTGAATTTGAAGGCTTATTTCCACGGAGTTCCTCGAGTAGAGACCAAGTTTTTGCTACATTTGATATTGCACGATAAACTTCGTTTTATCTTGCAAGATTTAAAATAACAATACTACTACTAATAATAATGCTTTTATTTGATTCGAGCCCCACAACAACCAATTGGTTAAATTGTGGTGGCACATAAAATATACAAACAAAGAAAAAAATCTATAACGAGTCTGCCACCGATAAAATGAGTTTTCGGAATCTCCACTCTCGCGCATCTTCAGCGCCTATCAAAGCTATGCACGCGCACTCTCGCTATTTTTACGAGGAAAGGAAGCTATTTCACAGTGAGTGGCCACTTATTTTTTTTTAATGCACCAGAGCATAGAGTAATTTATCACGTTTATTCGAGGTGCAGGCAGTATAGCGGTATCAACCGAAGCGTATTTTTTAAGGACATATATCCCAAACTTCTGCGCAACTTATTCGGCTGCCTTATTGCACCACTCCGTGAAATTAAACTGGTGGCTCTGAGTCCGAGATAGATGCAGCATTCTTCAATTACGGAACAAGAAGAGATTCACGCATAGATTGCCCGGCACCTTCCCTGCACCCTCACCCTCCCCCCCCCCCCCCCTCAAAAATAAAAAGTAACATATTACTGCTGCTATGTTTCACTGGAGAGGTCGGACGTTTGTGATATGATAATATTTGGTGTCGGGGGAGCTGAAAAACAAGTCTCTCATTTTACTTCCTGGTTGATGAGGCTTTAAATACCGCACAGTGACAGTGGAAGATCAAAGTATCCACACTCTGCTGAAGGTATGTCACTTGTTCATGACTTAGAGATGGTTTGCGTCGTACGTGAGAACAGAAGGACGCACTGCGCCACCTTCTTTTCTTTCTCATGTTATGAATATGTGGGACTGTAGGAGGTCGGGGTTTGATTCAATATGTTATAGGAAAGTCATAGCAAAAATTATGGTTTTAGCTTCAACCACTTCGATTCCACAAGCTGGTATTTAAACTTGAAAACAAAACGTTCTAACGGAATTGTGCTGCGCTTCCACAAACGGTTTGTCTTTATTCTGCGTGGAACCGCCATTTAGAGCATATAAATTGAATTGAATTGAAGATAAAATTTAAGTAAAGAAACAGCGCAGTGCATGATAATATTATTTATATACTTGCTTATTAATTACATTTTTTACGTTCATCGAAGTTAACTAAAGTGATTATTCGCTCCTACACAAAAACAAAAATATAACTTAAACAAGCAAAACTGGTGCGCTCAATCTGGTTGATTGATATGCTGTTGTTTGGATCTCTACATAAATTTAATTATGCGTTTACAACATTACATTATCTATCGTTATTTTTTTCTTGGTTGTAAAGAAGATATAAAACTTCCATGAAAATTAGTTCCATAAAAGAAATAGTTTAAGCAATTAAGCAGCGTGGTGTTTATTAATAGTAGATACATGGTCAGAGTTGGTTAAATACGAGTAGCGACAATTGCAAGCTTTCATGACTGATGCCATGATCGTTCATAAGCAAAAAACCGCTTTATGAATAAAATTTACTCGTAATATATTTATGATTTTATACGCAAGTCGGATGCCTTGGGGTTGTAGATTAAATTCATAATGCGCAATGGCAGTGCGGATTTAAAGCTATGATGGAAAACCCAAAACACTTCAACTCACAGATCACGTTAGTAGCAAAAAAAAGGATAATAATATTGTGTTTTTCTGGTTCAAATTAAACGTTACCTGTCGGTTAAGATGTTTCGATTATAACTGTGTGAATCAACACAATTATAATTTCGTCATTTAACAGTACGTGGCGCCATATGCGACGCGCGCTTCGAAGGTTCCATGTTACTGTTCCATATTATAATCATGCAAGACATTAATCTGTTTCGTGTTTGCAAGTTCGGGAATGGGTTTGATGTAGAACTGTCAGGCGAGCGAAATCTTGGCAGTTGCCGCTAATAAACAAGTGGTCCAACCTTCTTTGCTTATGCCGGTCGCACAAGCCGGTTTGACTACGCCACCGCTGCCGCAACGCATAGTGGAAACTTTAGACTTTCTGCACGTGCGAGAACCCCGCTGGAGCTCTGCACGTGTGCCGTATCGTGCACTTGCCACCTTCGTTCTCTGAACTAGAGTTATAGCGGCGTCGCGCATGCGCCGAACACTTGGTGTGATTGATCTGTTTTAAATATTAATAAGAATAGGCAGAATACTGCCACAATCCTCGGATTACCTGGCCTAAAATATTTTCATTACGCTACGGAATTTTGTTTTTCTAGAATGCACTGAAGCATTAGAGGTATGCTGCCGAAGTTCGGAGTCAACCAATCGAATTGTTCGGAAAGCCTAAACTATAGACGTAGGTTCGAAAAAATTAGAGTTGAATAAGGTCACTGGATTCGTTTAATTCTTCATACAACCCCACGGGTTTGTCGAAAAGATACACGACTGCGAACGACTTCAAGGCTTGAGACTGAGGGGTCACGTTATTTCGGAATCATTAGAACGTCACACGAAGGGTGCTTCTTATTCAATGGAAACCTGTCAACTATTAAAAAATCTTAACCTCTAGAAGTGTCTATTTTTTTTTTACATTGATCATCGCAGTTTATGGTGACAAGTTTACTAGGGCGGTAACCGCCAAACATTACGCACGAGTAAGTAGTTTAAATATCTAAGGACCGCGAAATTACTTGTTGTACAAAGCTACGTACGTCTCAAGCAAGGTGGAGAATAAAAACTAAGATGATTTAGATTGTGACATAGATAATTATTTAAATTGTGATTTAAACCAGACCGGTCTTACTATGATAACCATGCTGGATTAACGTAAGACTCGATTATAGAAGAAACATCCAAAAGTAAAAGAGACAGAAAATAAACAGGACGACGTCTCAAACTCAGCTAACTTGTTCATTCAGTCCACCTCCTGCATCCAACATGGTTAATATTTATCAGCTCGCCGGCACACTTACGATATTTTCTCATTTACTAAAATTATTTAAATCGAACCTTTTCCGCAAAACTAAGCAGAATACTTTTTTTCATTTATTGTGTGTTTGTTATTTGTTACTCTTTGCGTGCATTTGCTTTATGTTTAAATTAAGGAATCATCGAGCAAGAAAAAATTATATCAGGTTGAAAACCAACACAAAGAAGTGGTGTGAGCAAATCGGAACGTTGAGATTTTTTTCTGCAGTTCACTCCGTTCGTCAGTTACTTAACGGCCTATTCCAGTAATATCAGAACACAAAGTGAAAAAAAAAAATTTTTTTTTCATAACCTAATATATAAAGCTGTCTCTTTTCAACTTCGGCGGGTGTACTCAACAAAAAGTTGTTCATTAAACCGTACTTTAAATTTACAGTGTTTTTCCGCGTGGTTTTCAGCGATCGGACAAATTGATCAATCAATCTATAATGTTTAAAAACACACCGTAATTAAAAATCACCAGTTTACGTCTACAATGATTTAAATTAAATTAATCTGACTTAAATAAAGCAAATCTAATCTACTTATTTTAAAACAATTTTGATTTTTTCTACCTATAATTTTACGTAACATAACTAGTTAAGTTGTCTGTTTCAGACGCCGTTGTAATGGAGATGCGAACTCTCCGGATCGTTTGTGCTCTCCTGCTTGGGCTGATAACAGGTACGTACTTAAGTTATCCAGAAATTTCTAACTCCAGGACTTTTTGCACGCTCCGCATTTTTTTTTTCTTTTTTAACCCACATTATTGCGTATTCAATGTTTATTATCACTGTGACCCGTAGAACCTCAAACAGGTTTTAGGGTTGGCAGTTTTAAGGATAGAGGCTCAGCTGTGCGCTGTTATAGTGCTAAGGCAAACACTAGACGGGTTCTAACCTCCACAATAAGACATATTGCCGAACTGCCCTGTAAAAACTTTCTAAACATTCAAGGCCTGCGCGCCCAGAATGTGAGGTCACGGTAGCTACTCTAACGCGGGGACAAGTGACAGATCCGGCTGGTCTTGGCTGTGCCGGCACGCTTACTAGCTTCGAATGGGACATAAAAATAAAGTTGGAGTTCTTAGACTACTGCGCTTTGTCTATTGAATAACAACGCGTGAAAACAATCATGGAAACTATTCGCGAGAACACTGTTGCCGCCAATGCTTAATTGACCTTTATGAAACCGAAGAACAAGTGAGGAACACAGGAAAATAATAGCGAGTTCGTTTCACGGCACTCGGGCCCACGCGTGCCCACTCGCAGCGTGAAGCGGGTTCGTTTCGGCCGGCACTCCACGAGTGGTTGCACTCTCCGAGTTCGTTTCAGCGCCGACACCCCACGCGTGCATGCACTCGCTGCACCGAGAAAATCGAGAGTGCGCCAAAATGCAATCCCGTCATGCCTCGCTCCGGCGAGGAGCGGGAGCAGACGACGAGGGTCGTCTGCTACAATGCGTCGCGGAACCGAAAGGAAAAAGAAGTAGATTTTCTGATAGAAATCGCGTCCCGCGGGCAATGGAATCAAACGCGAGCTTGAACTGTGAGCGTCTTCTAATTCATGAACGAAGCAATTGACAAACCGATATTTATTTGCAGGTTTTAAATCGCTCTGTTGCTGTACAGACGCTGAAATATACCGGTGTGTAAAGAAATGCTCAGAACAAACGCATCAGCGGCCCCCGAGATGTTTATCACCATGCGTGTGCGGGGAAAAATTGAACATTTCTCGACAAAACTCCCCCAGCAGAAACCTCTGACAGCCCAATAAGCATCAGAGAAAGATAAACATAGTGACTTTACCCGAGGCTTGGGCAACATCATCGTGTTTAACATTTACCTACGTCCGCTAACTTGCCCCGTCGTATTTTGTTCCAGAAAGCTCTCGTTCTCGACGCCCTCACCAAGGCTAATACCTGATCCACCTTTAATGACGATCGAAATCGAAGGTCTCACGAAAAGTTTTGCTGGATAATCCAACAGGCTAGTTTTAAGCCGTACCCTTTCAGTGGTTCAAGTATAATACCATGCTCAAACAGATAAAGCTTCTGCTCGGACAGCATCATCAGTTTTCTTCAGTGTAAACGGTTATAAGAATTGAAAGATCGCAACCAGCTGCTCTGTAGACAGCTGGTTGCGGACATTTACGCCGTCTGTAACTATCTCTACGACAGCCGAGTTGCTTGAAGTCATCGGAAATATAAACCACAGTTTGCAGCGACCAACGTTTGTAGATAAACGTTGGTAGATACTGCACTCTCGCATTCCCACCCATCACTCCGAATAGAAACGCGCTTGTTTCGGTTTTAGGTCGGTACCTTTTCTACAACATAGATGGCGCCAGCATCAGTCTTCAGCACTCGGTGCATTCGGCGAGTTCGTTTGAGTCCAGTTCTCCGTGAAATACTTTGCGAGTGAGATGCATTCTGGGAGAGAACTCGAACGGTGCCGGTGCGTGTGAAACGAACTCGCTATAAGTAAGCCGCATGGCCATAGCATCAACAATGGCTGCCGCGCTCGCTGCAGCGCTGGCTTCCACGACGGGGTGGTACGGAGGCTGCGATCGTTATGAAGTCAGCTCCAACCCTTAAACATGCCCCCTCATACAATATTTGACGCTACAATTGCGTGTGGATACCTCGCCCTGCGATCCGAAACAGCAAGTGCGTCGCTAACGCTGGCAATCGGGTATGAAGCAAGCGCCGCCATCTTCTCCGCGTCTTTGCGGTAGTAAATACCTAGTAAAAAGGTAGAAGCGGTCAGAAAAAAGGTAGTAACGGCTGCATTTGCTAAAGTTTTACTACCTATTGCGCGTTTGAGGTAGTAAATAGTTAGTGAAAGGTAGTAAAGGTCAGAAAGAGGTAGTAACTGCTGCAGTTACTAGCTTTTTACTATATTTTTTTAAGAGTGTACTAGTCAGCTGTTTCCCCATATGGTGTCCGCCAAGCCAGAAAAACATGCCGTGAAGACAGTATGCATGTAACGGTCAGCACTTATATATGTATAAAAACATATATGCGAATAAAAAAAAAAATTGAGAGCCCTTCCACCCCGTGAAGAGGGAAGTCTAGCGAAGCTGGCGCTCTGGTGGGATTTGCTATGTTGGGGTTTAGCTATGTTGGGGATTTGCTATGTTATGGTTTGGCGCCGCGGTGATATGCGTCGGGCTTGCGTTTGGCCTCTCTTGCTCAATCATCCTCGGTGGCATTGGCTCGACGGCGCCGGTCGAATTGACACTGTTGCTCGCGTCGGCACTCGATGCGGGCGAGGTCTTCGTCGGGGGAAGCTTGGTCGGCGCTCGAAGTTATTGTCGGGCTGGGAGCAGCGGCAACGGCGGTTTCACGTTGGCGACGTGTCCATTCTTGCCTTCTGGGCGCGCCGACGCTCCTCGTACTCTCGCCGCTCCTCTTCGGGACGTACAACACGGGTGCGACCCATGTGAAGTCTGAAGACCAACTGATAAGGGCCGTGTGGCGATCTCTACGTCACAGACAAAGGACGCACACGTTTGGGGGATATAGACAATGACGTTTTATTATAGCGCGGCTACGCCAATCACGGCGCAGGCTCTAGTGCGCCGCACAGGTGGCCGCCGAAGAGCGCGCGGCATTGCGCAATGTCAGGGGGAGCGAGACGCCGCGCGTGGCGAGGAGTATACGCGACTCGGCAAAGAGGCGTCCTTTGTGGAAAGGAGTACGAAGTGGGGCATAC
This sequence comes from Ixodes persulcatus, assembly GCA_013358835.2. Lineage (NCBI taxonomy): Eukaryota > Metazoa > Arthropoda > Arachnida > Ixodida > Ixodidae > Ixodes > Ixodes persulcatus. The sequence continues at coordinate 63,789 of JABSTQ010001961.1, forward strand.
ATCGCTCCGTTTGAAAATTGTTGGTCTACGCTCGGTCTGTCGCCGGAGACGATCCGCCAGAACCTAGCCATAGACAACTTTGTTGTAAAAAAAAAAAAGCCTAATATTTTTTCTCAATCCTTTTGAATAGACCTGGGCGAAGGCAGGAGGGGAGTTCCGTTTGAATGCAACGCACCCCCTAGCGGCCTCGAATGGTGTTTGAACAAGGGGGACAATAAGGAATGCACCAGCGTCGTGAAAGAACTCTGCGAAAGGACTGTCACCGTGAACGGAGAACGCAAAGTTGAGCGTTTGAGAAGCTACACGACTCAAGCATGGGAGCCTGGAGTACTTGTAAGTACGCTTGATCAGTGGGAGGATTGCATGATACTGCTTATTTTGTTTATTTATGGACGATAACTATCAACAGAAGCATGCCTTACTGGTCCAGTTGACAGCTCAACAGCAAGAAGTGAAGCCAAACTTTGGCACTTGTTTCGTGCATTAGGGCCAAGATACACAGACTATGGCCAACGAAGTTCACGTTTGGCTCCACCTTGGCTTCTTCAGGAATAAAATTTGTTTTTTGCGTCGACCCTAAAATTCTAAACCGAAACGAAGTTTTGTCAGAAATATTGTGTAACATGGACCTGTCAGTACCATCAGGGCCCATCTGTGCACTTGGGGTACCATCGATCTCGACGCGCTCGGTTTAACCACCAAATGCATTTGTTTTCTTTACAGGTGAGGGACCATTGTGACAGCATACCCTCGATGACAGCTGTTGCCAACTTCTTGGGTCCCGGTGGATCATACGATGGCAGTAACCGAGATAATGGACATGCCGCCATATTCATACGTTGCCTACGAGGAGGGGAAGATGGTATTGAGGTAACATATGCTCATCTAAAAGTAGAATTAGAAAGGTGTTTCATTTTAATCTGTACAACCGTTATTGTACGATACCTTCTGAAGCTAGCCCCTCCCCCTCCCCCTTCCCCTTCCCGGCCCGACCCGCCCCCACGGCGTGAAATTGTGGCCCCACAACGTACGTTTAACCGCTAAATTTGGCGGGCCGGAAGTCCGCACAACAGGTACCACAAAAAGCTCCCTATGTGAGCAAAGCTCTCCAAGACGTCACAGATACGCCCGCAGACCGGGAGTCAAACCTTAAAGCCTATTCAAAAAAGCAAGCAACTGTGTCGCAAACTGCTAGGCGATTGTTTTGGATACGTGAAACCTTGTCGCATTACAAACGTTTAGAGATATTCTGAGTCTATGTCCACAAAGTATGGGGAATGACGCTCTGCGGCCTGTCAAGTGTCAATTTTCCCAAGAAATTTAGCGGATAAACTGAATTTGTCTGTAGTTCGCGAGACGTTAAGTTTCCCACTAAATCTAGCATGGCATCATGTCACGTGACATCAACTATTTTGCTAAATTTAGCGGGGAAATTGAATTTGAGTATAGGTCATTTGACACGAAGTCATGAGACATTATTTTCCCCGCTAAACTTATTGGAGAAACGGAATGAGTTTTGAGGTAACTTGATGTCAATTTTGCCGCTAAATTTAGCGGGGAAACTGAAGTGTGAAGTCAGAGGCCATGGCTTCACTTAACCCGGCTTCACGAAATCAGGAGAAACTAGCCAAAAAACGTTTCACGTAAAACAAAATGTTATTAGTCCTATAAACATATGAGAACTAATATAAGTTATATAAGTGACATATAAGGCTTACATAAGTTCTCCTATAATGTAATATGTTTTCTTGTGTTTATTAATCACATTCATTTAATTTTTTTATCGCTAGGCAGGTATATTATTTAATTTTTCGTAGGCCCAGGATACGGTTCTGCTGAGAACCGTTTTATTGATATCGGTGTGTAGACCTTATAAGCATTTATATTTTTAAAGTGGATCCTGTATGGGTGTTTATTTTTTCGATGACACAGATAATTAGTTAATATGACGATCTCTCTTTTACTTCAGTAAAATGCTCGGTTGATAGAAAATAATTAAGGAAGCAAAGTTGAAAAGTAAAAAAAAAGAAGGATTCTGTCACACAATTAGGCGTGAATCATAGTCTACACCTCTAAGTATGAATTCGTTCCTAACCGAGATAGACAGTTTTAAAACTCTTGGAGTATATTGTAGTATAAACATTTCATGAGATAGCTATAGAAAAGTAATATTTTAAAGATAGCTTCAATTGTACGGACCATGAATTGGTACCGTTCTCTTTGTCCAGAAAGTTTGATTGTTCATTTATAATTAGGTTTTAATTTAAGCTAATATCTTGTATGGGATACATAAAAATGAACAATATAAATATAAGAAACTATTTGTGTTGCAGAAACTTTTGAGATGTGTATGTGGTGTGTTCTGATTTGTGTAGTGCTGAATTATTTAGGATCGTGGAAAAATTGAGGTTAACAACCTATACCATTATAGACTCTGCCCTAGGTTTAAGATAAATAAATTATGTTGCTGCTGATTTTTTTTTTTATCTTGCGTCGTTAAATTAGAATTTGTGACCAAGTCTGCAAGTCATCCGTCCCACAAAAAGGTGAATCAGGGAAACTCACTCACAAACGTATGGCTCTCTTATGCCTAATTTGACTTTTTCTTTCATCTGTTTAATAACTTTTGGTTCAATACTGTTGATATTGAGGGCCCTACTTTTAAATATATGCGTGCATACTTTTTGTTGAAGTATCTAAATCACTTTTGGTTTAAGTATCCCTGCACTTTTAGCTTAAGTATTTGAATTCTAAATCTCACTTTGGACTGCGAGTGTATTTGTTGCTTCTGTATATTTTTTTCACTCTCCCAGCTGACCGTTGTATGAGACTGAAGGACAGACTTCTTACTATAATTATGCCATACCTTCACCATTGAAATTGACGTAACTCTGCTTATAATATAAACAGTTTTTAGAGCGCAGTTCTTAGCCACCCGTTTCCGTGTTTCACAGCGTCGCTGTCGCCGTCGCCGTTGGCCTAACCGCGCTAAATTTAGCGGGAAAATCGGCGCCAGATGACCTCAACACATTCAATTTCCCGCTAAACGTAGGGGGGAAATTGACGTCACATGACCTCAACAGCAATTCAATTCCCAGCTAAATTTAGCGGGGAATCGAATTGCTGTTGACGGCACGTAACGTCAATTTTCCTGCTAAATCTAGCGGAGAAACTGAATTCGTTCATATAGGTGACGTGACACGAAGTCATGTGACGTCATTTTCCCCTCGAAATTTCGCGGGGAAATTGAATTGGTGTTTGAGGTCACGTGGCGTCAATTTTCCAGCTAAATTGAGCTGGAGAAGGAGGAGGAGGAGGGGAGAGGAGGAGGAGGAGGGGGGAGAGAGGAGGTGGAGAAGGAGAAAAGAAGGGGAGGAGGAGGAGGGGCATACCCTCCCCTCCTAATATCCCCTCCTCCTCCTCAAAAGCTAGCTGCGCTCTAGTTTCACATTACAGATATTTGTAAACGTCTTTTTTTATATTTGATGGACATATTACTTATATGCCTCCCCTTCCGCCCAATGTCGGTTGCAGCAAGACATTGCTATATTCGTCTTTACAGCTTCGGAGTTTTGCCGCTATGTGTTGCAATATCTCCATAAAGTGCGAAATTTTAGCAACTCTCAAATTTGTGGGAAATATAAAATTACATCACTGTCAGAATAGAGGGCACCTGCTTATTTGTGACAGCAATAAGGAACCACGAGATCGCTGGATCTGCTGGGAAGACATCAGGACATGAAATAACACAATTATTTAATTTTTGTGTTTAAAGAAGCTGTGCTAATGGCTGGTCACAGGCACAACCCTTTTCTAGCCGTTTCTTCGACTGTAACCAACAAAAACTCAGATCATAAAACTAACACATCAGAAGATCGTCAGCCGCTTAAAACATCCTAAATCAAACAGCTGTGAAATTTAAAGGAATTCCCACTAAGTGCGCTACGCTCAAGATTGTAAGTTACTTCTTTGGAATTTCTGTTGGGATCTTAGCATTTTACCGCAAACGTACACTGGTCAAGCTTCCTGAATACTACAACTACCAATTATTAGACAAATTCTTTTTCGTTTTTATAAATAAGATGAAAACATGGTTTTCTTAGAACAAAAAGTGCAAAAACTTATTTATACTTTTAGTTGAATAACCTGCTGTAACTAACAATATCATTTATCATATATCATTTCTATTCACTACATAAGGAAGTTTGGGGTCATCCACGAAGCTATTCTTCCAGAAGTCTATGCTTCCCACCTTCCGCTTTCAATCATCGGCGCTTGAAAGGCCTGTTATAAATTTTAGCGCATCTGTAGTATGCAGTTAAACAGTATGTCATTAGCCAGAAGCGACGTAAACGGCGTCTTTATGCGAGTATTCTTTCTACTCTCATAGCAGGCGTACTAAAAGACGTCTTACTGTGCACCCTTCTGCCTTAGGTATCACGTCAGAGAAACGCCGAACTTGGCACAAGCTTGGAAATCCTAAGGGCCTACGTTAGGCCTAACACGGTTTTGCTTCAAGTCAAAACACGGTTTAGCCTTGGACAAGGCAAAAATTTGGAGCCTTGGAGAAGGCAAAACTCACAAAAGTAATCTGGCACCAACGTTTTGTTTGGCTTCTCCTAGGCTCCAAGGAACTAAAACAGAACCATGCGAACAAATCGTTGGTTCCAAATTACTTGTTTGAGTTTTTTGTTTTACTTTCCTCTGGATAGCCAGATAATTGCCAAAGTGCCAGACTTGAGCCAAAGATGCCACATATGCACCAAAGAAGCAGCAATGAAACCTAATTATGACACTTGTTTGGCAGTCTAGGCCCAGGAATGCCAGAAGAACGCCGAGCTACTGGCAGTGAATAATACTTTCGGCCTTTTTTGATGAATTAGGGCCGATGAACCCGGACCCTTGCCAAGGGGTGTCAAGTTTCGTTGTACGTTGGCTTCTTCTGGCGTTTTAATGACATAAAATGTCAGATGAAACCAAGTTCTGGCTCAAAGAACAGTGCTACGATGGGCCCAACTGCACCCGGATTGCTGGAATGGATGTTGCTACAACACACCTCTCCTGTACACAGTCACAACCCCGTGCAGTGTAATATAGACAACTGTTCATCTCTTCAAATATGCGTCTTTGGGAAGAAAGGCCATATTCAATTCAATTCATTTATTTACTTCCATAATACAAAATGGGCGATGGAGGCAGGAGAAAAAGCTGCAAAAGTGCAGCTTGAGGAAGCCCTTGCCCTCTACGGGCAGATCGGTTAGCGGGATATAATTGCACTATTTAAAACTGAAAAAGCAAATTTATGAACCACACCGAGAAATAAGTTATTAGGAGGATAAGATTTCACGCAATGTATCGTTATTTAAATTTTCGATGCAGACAACTTGTTCTTTGAAAAATTCAATACTGTTGGAAGTGCGTGCTGATTCGTCGGAAGCCCGTAATTAGTTCGTGGACGTGGTATTTTCAAGAATTCGGCGCTGCGCATTTCATATGCAATATTTTTTTAGTTAATTTAGAAATTTGCAGTAATGGATGATTAGAAAATTTAAGTGATACCACGTACATTGTTGCCACCTTATATTTAAACTATCATTCGGTTTTCATTACTCCATGTTTACAGAAAAGATGTTATGTGGCTACAATGCAGGTGCCGAGAGTCATAGCGTAACGTATCAAATCAGCAAACGCGACGGACTGACGGCGAAAACAAACAATTATTTCCTGACTTTTCTTTCAGGTATATGACCAGTCAAGAAGGAATCGGCTCGAAACACGTGAAATGCGACATATCAGTTCCGCTCGCACTTCTAACGGGAGCACCTTCTACACCATCGACATCAAGTCAACCGCCACACCCAAGTTCAACCAAGACGAAAGTTCGCATCCCTGCCGCCTCTCTTAGTAGAAGTACACAGCGCTGCGAATTATGAAAATAAATGCGCACTCTACAAAAAAAAAAGAAATAAACGTGCTTCTAACACATTCCTGGTTTATTGATTTTTGACTTAGTTAATTTTCTTACGTTAAAAACATCTGTGATATATTCACTACGTGACATCTGTATCTTCATGGCGCAGTGCGCCATCAGTATACACGTGTCAGGTAGTTGATACACAGTAACGTACGAATACGAGGATACGCGCAGCGCCGCTAAAGGGCCTACTGGAAGCCGTCTTCAATTTACGAGATAACGTGGAAAGAACTAGACAAGAATAATCCAATGTACTGGCACGTGGAGCTCACTGCGGCCCAGGGAGGTGAGTGTCGGAAGTGGAGTTGGACGTGGGGACAGATCAGACATTTGCCTATCTGAAACACTCTACTCAAGATACTGTATTTCAAAAGAAAAACGTTTGGTAGTATTTTGGTATCTTGCAAATACATTTAGTCGAGAGTATTTGCTACTCAATATTAATTAAATTTCTCACTATCTTGTACTCACCATCTCAAGTACATTTTGCAACCTTGGAAAAAATATTTCGATGGAACATTCTAGCTAGGAAACTAGAAACCGTTAGACTTCAGGGCAAAGCTGAACCGATTGCAAACTTGGAGCTAAGCGACCAAACACACAACAGGATACTATAGTCGGCTACAAGTCAAGAAGGTAGCGGCAAATGCCCTTCAAAGGGAATCTTGTATTCCTCCGCCACAAATCGCGTCCCGTTGTTTCCGCGACGTCACGACCTGCCCGAACAAATCTTGTTCTGGCAAATGAATATTTTCAACATGGCTGCCGGGCAGATTTTCTATGACTCCAGTATCTTGCAGAAATTATTCTGTTTTTTAATGCGGTTTTTCACTTACCCGAGCATACGTCGCTAAGTCGTAACCAAGTCCACTTTTATTCGCAATAGGTTCTGCGCGACAGCGTGAGAATCCAGCGATAGTATTGCCATCGAAAATTTTGATGCGGGAGTATAAGGCCTAGCATCTTACATACGTCGAACGCGGTCTGCTTCTCTGCCTCAGGTTGCGCCTCAACATCGTGAAGACATCGGCTTTTCTTCGCAGTGGTTACCGTGGAGCGACGTTAAAATGCAGCGGTCACCAAACTCTTCTTTATAAGTGTAGTGGGATGTGCGGGAGAAGTATAAGTGAACCGCGAACACAGTAACTGTCTTCACCCGATTTCGACCGTATCTTTGCTGGCGTAAATAAATAGTCTGTATGACGCCTTCGAAGCAGTATCTATTCATCTGTGAAACGTGGCGTCCTTGTCAAGTTTCCGCGTCGCAATCAACTGCACTGTAATCTATGACTGCGATAGTACCCGCGGGTGCACCCTCGTTCGCAATAATGAGCTGTTACATACACGTGGCATGCAAATGATAAAGCCAGTGATGCGTACGTTACAAACATTTATTTGATATTGTTTTCGACGTTAAGAAGCTGATGTCTTCTTTTGGAAAAAATACCAGAGAATTTGAGGGAAGCAGATTTGGTTCTCTCAAATGCTTCCGATCATTCTGCTTGCTCTCAGAGGCCCTGTCAGTCGTATGTTTATGCTTCGAAACCCGGGTACGTGACGCGTGTACCTCCACTCGCGTCGCGTCGTGGCCTGAGGTATTACCGGTAAACACGCACCAACTTTTCCATATTACTTCAGAAGGAAAATGTGTCCACAATATTGAATCGCAGCATTGGTTTAATAATTTGTAAAAGATGACAAGTATGACAATAAAAATTGATTGCAAGGGCAGCTTCTCGCTTCATGAATAGTGGCTTTCTTATATGCGAAATATTTGTTTAAATCAAAAATTGAAAACATACCGAATACTCAGGTGTCCTGGTCTTGGTCCGAATGCAAGTGGCAGAATGATTTTTCTTTATAACAATAAAATCAACAATGTTTTAATCAAGCAACATATCAAACCACCTAATTACATTTCTGATGTATGTTTATCTCTGCATTATACCAGGCCGTAGCCGCGAACGAGCTCTTCAGAGTCCGCCATCATCTTTCTGGTCTACCTTGGCAAAGACAGACTCGTGCAAAAAAATATTGAGCTTCTTGGAGGCAACTTTGCAGTCCTCATTGTCAGAGCCTCCATGGAACCATCGGAAGGGTCCCTGTCGTTTCATGGACACGTTTCATCAACTTTTTACGACTCTCGTTTCATCAACACTGATTGTTTCATTGATACTGCCACACCGTGCTGTGAAGTTTTATCGACACACATATTGCACGCTGTAGGAACATTTTGTTTTGTGTTTATCAATGGGGTGCATGTTAAACTATCCGACCCACCCAGTTCACGACGCTTTGCGGCGACAGTCTCCAGCAGTTCATTAAAAAAAGGTGGACCCACCCAGCCCACCCGTACATGCCGCTTCGCAGCAGCGTGTAAGGGTGGTCCTGCCCCCGTGCATGTACCCGTACCCTTGCTCGCCAACAAACCAGCGCACCCCTAACCAAACAAACATGTTGTCGACGAAACATAGCAAGATATGTCGATGAGCGAGTGTCGATGAAACAATCTGTTGATAAAACGTCGCAGCGTTGATGAAACGAACTGTCCGGGAAATGTCATTTGATAAAATGAGTGGCACCGCACAGAAAGCCTGTTTCCGAGCCGCGTTACTTAAACACTATCACAGGCATCATTTTTAGATACCCATTGCCAGACAAAATGCACTCTAAACAAAAAAAAAAGAAAATGAATTTCACGCCCCTCTGCTGTTAAAGTTCACGACCTGGAATTGAATAAGGAGCCATCAGGCAAATTTGAAATGGTTTTAAACTGGACAAGATGGACTCGTTATCGGCGTTATTGGTGCAAAATTATGACGAGCACAGCGGGATTAGGCATGAGAGCTAAGGGTTAACGGGGGGCTCCCCAAGCAGAGGGGTATGGCGAGTGCACACCGACAGTGGGAAGCGACCACCTACCTATCTGATCTCGTTGCAATCCTTAGACCTCTGCCTTCAAAGGGCTCTGCATGATTCGTCGTATGGGATAACTTTTTAGCAGCCCATTAGACTGATCCTACAATTCCGCTCCAACAGTACATCCCCAGGCCTTCCAGGAGGTGACCCACTTGATCCGGGTGCGAGAAGGGAGCCCAAATCGTGACCTGCACTATATATTTGACCTCTAGGCCAGCTGATGGGAGCACTACAGCAGCACCAACGGAAAAGGGGATTACGCCTGTTACAGACTATAGCATCACAAAACCCAAAAATACCTCCACTCATTCTAAACCAGCTTTAGAAGCCACTCAAGCACTCAAAAACGACCTTTCAGTACTCCACAACTATGTCCTCGGCGACAAGTCTGGCTGCAATCTGTGCATTGTGGTTCTTATCGGCTTAAAAACGTTTAATTTAATCCTCTACATTGCACTATTCCGGGAGGCTCAAAACTGAGGTATTTATGGAAGGCCGCTTCAGTTCATCACAGAGTTTCTGCAAGACGGACGATATCAAGCTTGAGTCGAACTGAACTAGGCCCAGTTGCTGGCATTGGCATTCCCCAGATCTCCGTCCTCTCACCAATCCTTCATCAATGTTGTAGCTGACTTTTCCTCACGTCAAGCAATCGGTGCTGTTTTTACGATATATTTCAAGCGAGTACAATGGCGCCTTTTAAATTCAGGAAATCTATGCCACACCTATTCAGACTGCACTTCGGCGCACAGGGCAGCCTGCTCCTCATCCACCGCGAGGTGTTAGCCAACTCGCCGAAGTGCGACCCAAGAGTCATAATGGCCGTCGACTTCAAGGGAACTTTCGACGTCTCTATTATGCTTCGAAACGGATCACTAGCACTGAGATTTTGCTCTCCACTGTGCTAACACAAGGTATTGTTATTCCCAAGGTGGCCTCAGTCGTGTGAATGGCCACAGGCGTCCCGTTTATGTTTTGTAACAGATCATTAGCAGTTAGAGTTAGCTGCCCAGAGTGCTGACACACGTTATTGTTATTCTCAGAGTGGCCTAGGTTGTGTGAATGGCCACCGACGTCCAGTTTATGCATCGAAACAGATCATTGGCAGTTAGAGTTAGCTGCCCACAGTGCTGACGCACGTTATTGTTATTCTCAGAGTGGCCTAGGTTGTGTGAATGGCCACCGACGTCCAGCTTATGCATCGAAACAGATCATTGGCAGTTAGAGTTAGCTGCCCACAGTGCTGACGCACGTTATTGTTATTCTCAGAGTGGCCTCGGTTGTCTGAATGGCCAGCAACGTCCAGTTTATGCTTCGAGACAGATCATTGGCAGTTAGAGTTAGCTGCCCGCAGTGCTGACGCACGTTATTGTTATTCTCAGAGTGGCCTCGGTCGTGTGAATGGCCACCGACGTCCAGTTATGCTTCGAAACAGGTCATTGGCAGGTAGAGTTAGCTGCCCACAGTGCTGACGCACGTTACTGTTATTCCAGAGTGGCCTCGGTCATGTGAATG